>PVIJ01009366.1:0-37816 GCA_004024925.1 Scalopus aquaticus
CCCCCCACCCCCGCTGATTGTCTCTCTCCTATTTGGTTTCCTTATAGTCCCGTTATAAGTGAAACCATTCGATATTTTTCTCTTTCTTTCTGGCTTATTTCACTGAGTATGATCCCCTCTAATTCCATTTCTAATTGTCTTCCTCCACTCCCCACGCCCGACGTATTTGCTCTTCCGAACTGTTAGCAGAAAGATTTGCGGGGGAGTCAGATTGGTAGGTACTTCATAGCCAGGCTTCCTACTCACTCTCGCCGGGCTGGAGCTGCCCTCCGCTAGCATGGCTGTGGCAGGATCATTGCCGCTGAGATTTTATTGTGTTCTCTCATTTGGAATATATTCCTGTTTTCATTTTCTTTGACTTTCTGTGTTTTGTTTCTGTGCATTAGGTAAACAACCACCTCTCTCTGTTTTGAGTGAGTGGGCTTTTAGGAGATGGACCTTGTAGTTTGACCATGTTCTAGCTCACGCTGTCTCTCTAATCTTTGGTATTGTCTAAACAGTCTGCTTTACTCTTAATTACTCCCCGTAGTTGAGGGTGTACTAAACCTGAGGATCTCAGTGAGCTAATTGAAAGCCAGATTCTCAGATAATACCTTTTAAACCATACACATATACGTGGTACTTATGTATGTTCCCTCTGCACTGATTCCTGGGATGATAATCAATTGAGACTTGTTTCTTTGTTTTCTGCTGTCCTATTGAGCCCATAAATACACACATCACTGGTAACTAGAGCCGAGCTATTGACGGACTTGTCTTCTGTGTGGCAGACCCTAACTTGAGGGTCCAGATCTGTATATTACCTCCCCTCCTGTAGAAATCAGCAACTTGTGTCAGGGAAGAGAAGCAAAGATGGTAACTTCCAGCTTCTCCAGTCTTTGAAGGATTGTAATTGACTTCTACATGTCCTTTGGACCACAACTAGGAAGATAAGCTAATAGACCTTGTTCATAAATAGACTAGGAATTCATTTCACGCTGTGGTCTTTGCACTGTGCTTTGAAGGAGTAACTGATTAAAAGTGTTTCTCTATTGGGCCTCCCTGGTGGCGCAACAGGTTAAGTGCAGCACTATGAAGCTATCCAGAGCCACTGCAGCATGAGTTCCAACCCTGGCCAGGGAGATTCCCACATGATGCAGTAGACCTCTCCTGCCTCCCCCGTTGCTCCCCTCAGCAGTGTATTTCAGTTGATCTGCCTGTTCTGCTTCCCACTCTGCCTCTGATGAATCCTCTTACCACCCCACACATCTGGCCTACACCCCAGCTTGTATGCATAAATAAATAAATCTTTTTTAAAAAAAGTGTTTTTTGGGCCTCCCTGCTGGCGCAGCGGTTGAGCGCTACACTGTGGAGCTGTTCGATGCCCAGCTGGGGAGAATCCCACATGGTGCGACAGACCTCTCCTGCCTCGCCCACTGCTCCCCTCAGCAGTGTATTTCTGATCTGCCTGTTCTGCTCCCCACTCTGTCTCTGGTGAACCCTCTCGCCGCCCCACGCCTCTGGCCTGTACCCCAGCTTGTATGTATAAATAATCTTTAAAAAAAAAAGTGTTTCTCTATTTTCATAGCCCTGTGCTAACATGGAAATGTATCACTAGCTGCTCATCAGACTCAGGGATCAAGGGACACACCCCTCATCCCACCCCCATGCAGCGGCAATAAAAGCTGGAGCACCAGATTTGTGCACATGCTCTTTTAATGAACAAGTTTTGATCATGTACTTTTAAGCTAGATTTCAGTATTTTCTTGACACAGAATTACTTTTCTTTGCCACTCCTTTTATCCTATCATAATACTAAGGGGAATCTTAATTTGGCTTTCCCAGATGATTACATGAATAATTTTTTGATCCTTTTTCAATATGTTTATGGTGGCATCCCCATAGCAATGACCAATTCTTGGACACCAGCAGGATGTCTGAAAATTCAACTAAATTCTGACACCATTACCCAGAGCTAGAATCAGGAGTTTCGACAGGTAAAGGGTTCCGTGTCCCCAGACTGCCCTCTCTGGACTTCAGATACCGGTTGCAAGCCCAGGTTGCTATCTCTGCTTCTCACCAATTAGCTATACAGCAGATGCTCCCATAGCCCTCTCCCTGTGTTGTATCAATTTGTTAGAATGATTCACAGAACTCAGTAACTCACTTACTCACTAGATTACTGATTTATTATAAGGGATCTAATGAGGAACAGCCAGATGGAAGGGAACCATTGATCAAGGAATGAGGAAAGGTTGAGAGCATTTATGTTTTCTTCAGATTTGTTACTCTATTAGCACCTCTACGTGTTGACCAACACAGAAGCTCTTCCAACCCCAACCTTTTGGGTTTTAATGGAGTCTTTATTTCATAGACACATTTGATTAACTCCTTGGTTATTGGTGATTAGATTCAATTTCTACTCCTCTCCCTTCCCTGGATGTCAGGAGATGACTGAAAGTTCCAGCCCTTTAATCACAAGGTTGGCTATTCTGGCAACCCTCTCCCCTCTCCTCTCTATTCCCTCTCCTCTTTCACGCCCCCCCCCCCCCCGCCCCAGCACCCCCCAGTTTTCCAAAAGTCACTTCATTGACATAACAAAAGACATCTTTATGACTCCGATTTCCCAAGGATTTTGGGAGTTGTGGGCCAGAAATCATGGAAGAAAACCAAAAATATATGAGAAATATAATTTGGTCATCTGAGACTGAATAAATATTTCTTATAAATCACAATATCACATCACATGTCACAGCTAATTTCTGAATTAATTATGATTTCTACTTGTCATAGAAAATGTGATATATCCTGATTGTAAATGCAGAGCTGGTAATAGTACTGAATTATCATTACTATCTAGGGATATAGTTTCTCCTCAAATCCAGGGAAAATAGTGATAGCTCTGTGACATTTTGAACTTTCTTCATTAATTGAAATATTTCTTTCTAAAATAACCAAAATAATTTTTATTCTGTTCTGACATGTTCAAGTTTGCATTACATTATGCCAAAAAAATCCAAAATAATTATTGAAAACAATAGACTAGATTTGGAAAATTTGAGGAGACTGTTTACCTTTAATAGAAGGAGATATGTGTGGGAACTGTGCATGCCATTACATAAGATTGAGTCCCAGGGCAAATTTAGGGTTTAATTAACCCTGCACTGCAGCTTCAGGGGCAGTGTAGGCAGGGACTTTGGGAGAGTTAAAAAAGCTTCTGAGATAAGGGCAGAGAAATCCAGGCGGGCTAGTGAGGGTAGTAAATTTTAAGAATAATAAGGAGAGTAAATTTTAAGAGAACTTGGATGGGGCAGTGAAAGAAAGACTAAGATAAGAGCTGTGAAGCTGGACACAGCTGCCCTGGGTATTACAGCCACAGAGAGAGCCAATAACAAAGAGGATAATAAGATTTTAGAATAAAGAAAAAGTTTTAAATATCCCCTAGACACGGGCCCATTCGGCTTCTTGCCCCTCCCTGGCCTGGCTCCACCGGCCTGGGAGTTCCACTTATTTTCTGTTCTTTTTCTCTTTAATAAAACTTTTTCTTTCTCTAAACAAATTTGCCTCCTTTCGCTTGCTTGCCTGAACGTCAGCAAGTTCCTGCTGTGGCTTCGTGTGACACCAACCCGTGGGGGTCTAGTGGCTGGGACTCAGCGCTGCCCCTGCAGCCTGGGGCCCACTCCTGGCTGGGAGACTAGACCTGAAAACTTGAAGTTACGGTATCAAAATGAACACACATTTTCTCATTTCCAGAGGAGTTTAATGATGGTGATGTGGGGATAGTTGAAAGAACTAGAGTTGCTAGTTGCTAGTAGCTGCTTCAATTCATATACAAAACTGTCATTAACTGAAAGGAGTAGTGTATGACTATGCACAGTGAGGTCATGAACTGACCAGTTCTGGAGATGCCTTACTTTGAGGCTTTCCACTATGTGAAATAACTAGTTAAATAAAAATAAAGTCAATTGGATTGGGTTTTTGCTAAAGTATCACAAATTAAAATAATTGAAATATTCATTCCATACACTTTAACTCTTCATTTGAATTTCACACCACAGTTTCCAAGAAAGTCAAAAACTAAACAGATAAAATAGAAAAAACATTAGCATGAGTGAGAAATTGCACCTGGCACAGAGAGGTTGTTGATGGGCTAAGAGAAACCAGCAAAATTTTAAATAACCCTGGGGGTGGGGTTGCACATTGCTTGAGGTCTACCTTTAGAAATCCAAAATATAATATATGACTACTTTTCCTTAACAACTGATTCTCCCCCTAGAACTTCTGCAGAGTTCATAGTGATGGTGTGGGAACTTGGAAGATAGATGAAAAGCAGAAAATTCTGTATAGTTACATGCAAAAAAGCATCAATGAAGAAATAAATGTTTTTTTTTTAAGATTTATTTATTTATGCATACAGCACCGGGGTGCAGGCCAGAGGTGCAGGGGGTGAGAGGATTCACCAGAGACAGAGTGGGGAGCAGAACAGGCAGATCAATGGAAATA
This sequence comes from Scalopus aquaticus, assembly GCA_004024925.1. NCBI lineage: Eukaryota > Metazoa > Chordata > Mammalia > Eulipotyphla > Talpidae > Scalopus > Scalopus aquaticus. The sequence continues at coordinate 4,483 of PVIJ01009366.1, forward strand.
CACTGCTGAGGGGAGCAGCAGGCGAGGCAGGAGAGAAAGGAAAAGAATGATATTAGAAGAAAAGGAAATGGAAAAGAATGATATTACAAAGATAATTAATGAACTGAAGAATGAAATTAAAGACCCAGCATGCAACTCTGTGTCTTTTTATTGATGAATTTCGTCCATTTATATTTAGAGTTAACACTTTGTGTGCCAGTGCCCTTTAAATTTACCAGCCCTTGGGGCCGGCCATTTTCTGTGCCACCGCATGAATGGTATAAGCATTCAATAAAACACACACAACTCCTGAACTACTGAATACTAAAAAAGCTGTAATATCTCTCATAAAACACCTTACACTTTCACCAAAACAATGTGTAAAGCTTATAGACTGAGTACGATCAAAGAAATAGCTCCTAATAGTTCCAAATAAATCTACCATGGCGTGCAAAACTGGAGACTAGATGAACACGTATCAATACGTGAGCAGCCACCTGATACTGGTGACAAAAACCCATACTAATACATGAGCGGACCACAAAGTAGCGGGGTGTGTGTCCCCCTTTACAATGCTCTCTGGTCCCAGGTGCCCATAATAAGAGACGTGCATGAAAGAGCGCAGGTGCCAGTCATAAATGCTAATGGGCGGAGGGCATAAAACACCTGATAACTTCATTTACACTACACCTATATAGACCAGTTAATTACAAAGAAATTGGAAACAGTAACCTTCAAACCTTCAAAGATGAGCTGTAAGGAAAATGGAGCGGCATAGGCTCTTTTTTTTGCCTCCTGTCTCTATAGCTACCACCTGCCCTGTAGTTCTGTTTTCCTCCCAAATTTCATTACCCACATGTGATATTGTGTTACTGCAAAAAGCACTTGGGAGCGTGAGCACGGGGCACGTGCACTTATGATGATGGACACCCAGGCTGAGAAGCGAGAGATTGAGAGAGAGAGGAGAGAGGCCAGAGAGAGCAGGAAGATGGCAGGGGCTGGGAGGCTCAGTTGCTGCCTGCCCCCTGCCTGCCCCCTTGCCAGCTGGTGTGCCATGTACCTGGTCCCCTGTTTTAGCATTAAAGGCCTGTCAAATCTGCTGAGGGCTCCAAGATTCTTTTCTGTTTTCTGGAATCTACAATAAAACTGCCTGGCCTGGGATGGTTGCCCTGACATAAGCTAATACCTATTCTCAAACTCTTTAAAAAAAATTGAGAAATGGAATATTTCCAAACTTATTTTACAAGGCCAACATCATCCGGATACCAAAACCAGACAAAGACACAACAACAAAAAAACTACAGATCAATTTCCCTCATGAACATGAAAGTGAGTAGAGCTAGGGGAGATAGCACGGTTGTGGGTTCTACCAGTTTTGTAACCATCCCAGACTAGGTAGGTTCATCATCGATTTAATCAGACTCATTTTATTTATTTATTTATGTATTTATTTTTAAAAGAGATTTATTTATTTATACATACAAGCTGGGGTATAGGCCAGAGGCGTGGGGCGGTGAGAGGGTTCACCAGAGACAGAGCGGGGAGCAGAACAGGCAGATCAGAAATACACTGCTGAGGGGAGCAGCGGGCGAGGCAGGAGAGGTCTGCCGCACCATGTGGGATTCTCCCCTGCTGGGCGTCGAACTCGTGTCGCCGCTGCCAACAGCTCCACAGCGCAGCGCTCAACTGCTGCGCCACCAGGGAGGCCCCCAGACTCATTTTATTAACTGTTCTCATGATGTCCTTCACTGTACTCTGCCACACTCCACCATACTCCACCACTCTCCACCACGCGGTCCTCTGCTGCCCCTGCTCTGTTATCGCCTGTTCTATACTTTGTCTCTTAGCCCAGTTGTGCCCACTCATGCATGCCCATGCCCTGCTCCAGGTGCCACCATCAGGCACAGCATGCAGGACTGCAGGTGTCTCTCATTAAATCTAATGGCGGTAGGGCAGAAAAATCCTGATCATTCTCTCATTTACCCTACATCACCCATGCACTCATAATCTCAAAACACAGCTCAATCTTAGGGTGCAACAAAAACAGGGCTTATTTACAAAGGGGTGATTGAGAAAAAGGAAGATGTTCCCAAGGCCACAAATGATCAACTGTCCTATGCCAGATAGTGGCCACAGTGTTAGTAGTCCAAGTCAAAAGCTGTCTGTGCAAGATGGCATTGTCCATATTGAGAGCAACCAGTGAGTGGTGGAACAGGATGCAAATAATCTGTGGCAGGTGGGAGGTACTCACAAGCAGCACCTCAGCAGCATAGCAATGATCCAAAGCCAGGCTGGGAAGTGCCAGACACTGGACTGTACAGCTCTTTAGAGAGACGGCCTACACACATGCCTGATGGTGGGCACTTGAAGAAGGGTTGGGGTGTGCATAAGTGGGTGCACCTGAGCCAAGACTGAGTAAAGTAGCAGCAGCAGAGAACAGAATGTGGCATGGCAGAGTATGGCGGAGTGCAGCAGAGAGCAGTAGAGTCCAGTGGAATACAGTGGAATATAGTGAAGAACATCATGAAAACAACTAACAAAACGAGTCTGCTAGAACTGAACCTACTTGGTTTAGGATGGTTGCACAGCAATCCCTCTTGAAGCCAAAGTCTCCTCCTGAAGCTTCTTTGAAGCCAAGTCAAGCTTCCCTCTCCAGCTGATTCAAACTTCTCTGAAACTTTGACTTATATCCTACTTCAGGTACCCACTTTTAAAACATGATTTTTCCATTTTCCAAACCAGCTGTTTCCAATACTTAATTGGATCCATGGGTGCTCAACCTTGTCTGTTTTCCAAACCAGCTCAGGGCTCTAAACCAAAACCTTGGTAGTACATCTGGCCTGCGTGGCACCATCTTATGCCAGAGCTGGGCAGGTAAGCTCTGCTATATCTAAATGGCAGCAGCCAGGTTTAAACATGACCTGAACATCTTCAAAACTGCCATAGTCTTTTTTTCCTCAAACTCAAATCTGGCTGTTCCAGGCTGCTGTGCATAACCCAGATTGATGCAGCGCATCAGTGGGGGGGCCAGTGCCTTTAGAAAACCAGGAGTCATGGGGGCTACTGGCAGAACTCCCACTTGTCTGCGTGCCATGTCATCCTTGTAGCCACATATAGGGTAAGTGAAAGAGTGGTCAGGATTTTCCTTCTACCGCCATTAGACTTAATGATGGACACCTGAGGTCTTGCACGTGTGCCTTGTGGTGGTGTGCGTGTGCGTGAGTGGGCGCACCTGGGCCTGGAGAGAAGCTATATAAGGAGAGTGCAAAAGAAGTGATGGAAGCAGAGGCAATGGTAGCAGAGGCCATGAGTTGATGCCGGAGAGCCCAAAAGGTGAAGATTTGCTGGGGGCTAGGAGGCCTGCTAGCCTCCTGGTCCCCTGGCCCCCCCTTGCCTGCCCTGTACCTGGTTGCCTAACTGAAAAGGATAATTAAAAGCCTGCAAAAGCCACCAAGGGCTCTAGGACTCATCCTTTACCCGCTTGCCTGAACCATAGGGAACCTACCTCTTGCCTTGCTGGCACAACACCATACATGGGGGCCTCAGGTACAAGTTTGCTCATTTCTTGGTGGCAGCAGACACAGGTCATGAAGCACATATGTGGGACCAGGAACAAGTCACTACAGCAACAGGAGATACACAGGTAGCAGCAGCGGCAGCGTCCCGCAGTGGCAGCGTCCCCAGCCTCCAGTCACAGTAGTGGCTCCGTGCCCATGAATGGCCAGAGAGAGACCATGAGAGGCCCCTCCAGAGTAGCCCTGCTAGCTTTTGTGATTTATAGACAAAGCCAGCAAAGGGCTAAGTTTAGGCTTAGTTTCCAGAAGTTTATTTCACACATGTGAAATATACATCAAGGTTAAATTATTATTTGCTGCCTTCCACACACGTGGACTCGCTTCAAGGCTACATGTTCTAGGCCACAAATGGCCAACTGTCCTACCCCAGAGAATGCTGGAAGGTCACAACGAAAAACAGTGAGAAATTCTAAGAAAACTATGATTTCCCAGGGCCCTACAGCTATTCTTACAAACAGATGTAAAAATCCTCAGAAAAATCTTAGCAAGCAGAATTGAACAATGCATTTATTTATTTATTTATTTAAGATTTATTTATTTATATATACAAGCTGGGGTGCAGGCCAGAGGCATGGGGAGGTGAGAGGGTTCACCAGAGACAGTGGGGAGCAGAACAGGCAGATCAGAAATACACTGTTGAGGGGAGCAGTGGGCGAGGCAGAAGAGGTCTGCCGCACCATGTGGGATTCTCCCCGGCTGGGCTTCGAACTCGCATGGCGTGCTGCCGATAGCTCCACAGCGCAGCACTCAACTGCTACGCCACGAGGGAGGCCTGAACAATGCATTTAAAGGACCTTATATCATGACCAATAAGACTCATCCCAGTACACAAGGATGATTCAACATTTTAAAATCAATCAATGTAATTCACTACATCAAAAAATGGAGAGAGAATTTATAGACCAAAACATGGCCAGATGTGGTCTGTCCTACCCCACATGGTGTCTTTCGCACAGAGACCGAAGTCCAAGCAGGACCCAGCCATGACAAGATGGCAGCTGGCCAGCTTGGCAGAGGAAGCAGGAAGCAGGCAGTGCAGACAGTTGCTGAGACTGAGTCAGGAACCTGGAGCCCGCCACGTGGTGATGGCCTTCAAGGACCAATCAGAACCTGCTGTGTGGAGCATGGCCATCCACCAAGGCCTGAGGGCAAGAACCGTGAGGTGACTGCATAGAAAAAGGGGTGGGTAGCCCCCAAAGAGACTGGGGCTCAGGAAAAAGAGGGCAACTAACATGGAGGAGAGCAGCTGTCTGCTGTTCTGGCTTTTAAAGTTTTCATGGTGGCTCCACCCAACCCCTAGTTCCCAGCAACCTCCCCTCAGGATGTGAGGAGGTAGAATCTGGAGTAGTAGAAATCTCATCTCTGACACCCCTCCCCCTTGGTGTTGTGGTAGCATGTGGTACATGTCAGGGACCCATGCAGTCAGAGAGGCTGGTAACTGTCAGTGAGACCAGAAACCCAGAGCAGAGTGGCTGGGGTGAAGGGCAACAGCCACTGTGGCCCCATCAGAACAACTTGGAGATCACTCCTCCAGCAATTTCTCCACCTTCAACTTCTGTCACCATTTCTATAGTAATGAAGGTCAGGTGTCCTGATACTGGGTGTGGACCCACAGGACAGTTTTTTCTGCAGAGTTGCAGTATATTCAGAGTACATAGCAACTAGACAAAAAGCATTGCCTATGCATGGCCAGTGTGGCAAAGTCAGTTTTGACTATTTCCAGAAAATAGTCAATCAGTCCATTCCAAAAGGCATCTTCAATAGCCCATTCAGCCCTATGTCGCAATTGGCATGGGCCCCAAAACATTGCTGATATCTCTCTCCTGTTAACTTCTCTATAAACCATTTCAGCAAGTGTCAAGACTTTGAAATAACCAAAATTAAACACAACTGACAAAAAATTTGCTCAAAATTATAACAGTAGTAACCAGAATTGACAAGCAGTATTATATCAGAACATACCAGACACTTAAGAAGTTTCACATAAATTTTTGGAACAGTATTGTTATTTATATGTATGCTAAAGTTAAACAAGTCCCACAAGAAACAGAGTTTCCATTAAATTTAATTTGTAAGACAAAAGATAAGTGGGTCAAATTCACCTAATGTCTTTCTGTGAGGAAAGGGAGAAACTTTATGGAGTGTCTCAGGAACTCCACTGAGGTTCCATAAAACTTCCTCTGATCAAAAGACTACCATTATTTCCTAATTCAGATTTCTTCAAAGTTTTAAGTATTAAAGAAAACACCATTTCCCAACATCAACAACACAGATATCAAGCCCTGACTAGATTCATCTAGCACAATGCTGACAGTCAAGCCCAAAATTATTTCAATCCCACAACTGAAATTCTTAACCTTTAAAAATTCTTAATTTCCCAACTTCCATTTTACATGATATTAAAAACTTAAGCAGTTCTCCTGAGTCTGCCACTTCTGTGCTCCATGTACCCAACACAAATGACACAGGTAGAAAAGGAAAAAAAATCACTATACTCAAAGATTACATGTTTCAACTCAAACCATTAAATTCCAAGTTAGTCCTCATTAACCAAAGATTATCCCAGACTATGCTTCCTGGAAGCACCTGAACCAGTTTCCATTACATTTCTGTACTCAAAATTTCCACTGACCCAGTCTATACCAATTTTTATATGCTCTAGATGTCAAAATAACTACACACAAGAAGGGAGACATCCAACATATGAACACAGACAGCTCCCTTAGTTTTCATGTAACCCCAATGGAATAGCAAAAGCAGGTGCAGTTTTACTCAAATCTGCTTTAAAAACACTTTACAAAGAGACAAAAAGGAAAAATCAAACAGATCCCTATACAAAAACCTTGCAAAAAGTCAAAATTAAAATAGAAAATAAATGTCAAAATCAAAACCAAATTCTTTGCATGGAGACAAAAATCAAATTCCCAAAACTGATGAGCGTTGACAGCAGAGGTCACATGGTGTCAGATGCCATCCTATGGGGAGGGAGAGGGGAAAAGTTTACTTAGAGCAATTACCAAGTGAGACTCAATGGCCTTATGCATTCTCAGGCTTTTATTATTCATTGGGATGTCTGTCCTGGGGTGACCTGCAACAGAAGCTGAAAGAGTAAAAATGTTTTATTTGTCTCTTTTTTAAAACAACTATCTCAGGTTTTGGACAGGTTCACAAGACTAATGGGTTTTGGTCTCCAGTCATCACCTTCCAGGGCTGTTTTGGAGTGAGACACCCAGGGTTTTATGCCAGCAAATTTCAAAGAAGTGTGAATTTTAGCAAAATGTCATAAGGACCAGACTATTTATCCAACAACTGAGCTAGGGCATCTCTACTCTGTCAGGTCTTGAGTAACAACAATCACCAGATTGAGAGTCAGAACCTGTGGTAGCTAGTGGGTAGCTGTGGTAGCTAGAAGCTCGCACTGCTGGGACCTGGGTTCAAATCCTGGCTAGGAAATCAACCAAGTAAAAAAGCAACCATTATTGAAGTTGGAGAGCCCTGTTAATTTAGCCCTTGAACCACCACAGGTTCTTGTTCCAAGAAGTTGTAAAAAGGAATTTGCTGACTTTTTAGATAAGTAAGCAGAGAGAATCAAACTTTGTTGAAGAAAGTAAAGTTTATTTAAAGGAAAAGTATAAAAGCAAGGACTCTAGGGCAGCGATGCTAACTAGAAGCAATATACACCGTTATGGGCTTGTGTCTAGGGGATATTTAAACCCTTATTTTCCTATGTTCTAAAATGTCATCATCCTATTTTGTGATTGGCTCTTTCTCCTAGAGGTCATACTCCTCAGGGCAGATGTGCCCATTTTCCCAGCTCTTAGAGTTTATTTCCTCTGTCCAAGGTCTCTTAAAATTTACTGTCCCAGGGGCCTCCCCGGTGGCACAGCGGTTAAGCGCTGCACTGTGGAGCTGTCAGCAGCAGTGACCCCGGTCGGGGAGAATCCCACATGGGGCAGACCTCGCCTGTCTCACCCGCTGCTCCCCTCAGCAGTGTATTTCTGATCTGCCTGTTCTGCTACCTGCTCTGTCGCTGGTGAGCCCTTTCGCCACCCCACGCTTCTGGCCTGTACCCCAGCTTGTATGTATAAATAAAAAAAAATTACTGTCCCGTTTATCTTAAATTTTAACCCTAAAAATTTACTGCCCCCATTAGCCCTTCTGCATTTCTGACCTCATCTCTAGGGTATGTTTGGTTAGCACCTCTTGGAATTTACTATCCTTATCTCAGAAGGCTCTTTAATTCTCCAAAAGTCCCTGTCTGCACTGTCCCTGAACCTGCCTAATTAACCCTAACTTGCCCTGGGATTCATAATTACTGTAACAGTGCGCCTCAATAAGGCTATATAATATAATTTACTGTGGTTTTTATGGCTGTTGATTGTTAAAGTTATGAATATAACACTAACTATGCTATTCAAACTAAAGAAGAATGGTGTCATACAGGAAAATACATCCTCAGAAGAATGTTGCTTTTGTCTTTCTTTTTTCACTGAATTCTAGATATTTTTATATGTGTATCAAAATTCACATAGTTAATTTAAAAACATAGCTATGATAGGATTCTCAGACATGAACCTCTGTAATAGTTATGTTTTAAAATTATACATTTTATTAAATTGTTTTGCTTTGTATCCCATTAAGTTTTATAATAATCCATACTCAACATATTGTTTAATTTCATTTTATATATTTGAAAATCTCATTATTGTAAAAGAAAATTATCACTTTACCTCAGTCCTGGATAAATAGAGCACTGGATCAAAAGTCTTCACTGAATTACATCTTCATTTCACATGCTGATCTTTGGTCAAGATTTAATAAAATATATGGCCATTTTTTAAAAGTTTCTCTTACTTCTAGAAAACAGTTGTGTGACTCATCAGTATTTGTGTATTACTCATTGTGATTATAATACAGACCCATGATATTTTTACTGGAAGTGTAAGAAGTATCTCTTGAGGAACTCATGTCTTTCCTCGATAAGTGTAAGTTCATGGTATGTCATATTTTCCTATTTTACTTGGTCCCCAGAAATTCCAGCATAAAGTAAGGTACACACAGTGAAGTTATTATTTTTGGTTTTATTGTGTTCTTTGGTTTTTGCTAAGAGGAAGTATTTATTAAGATGAAGGTTTTTCTTAATTCATATTAAGTCCATTTTTAGTATTAAGTAGGATAATAGTCCAAGTGTCCAATTGTGAACACTTTATCTCTCAAGTGCACTTGCTCACTGTACATTTATGTTTAAACAGGTAAAAGCGAAAAAAGCCAGAAAGAAAGAGAAAAATACCGAATGGTTTCACTTATAACAGGAATATAGGGGAATCAAATAAGAAAGAGACATTCAGCAAGGGAGGGGGAGAGTAAGGGCTCAAAATGGGGGAGAAAAGAGCACAAGGGGGCCTCCCTGGTGGCTCAGCGGTTAAGTGCTGCGCTGTGGAGCTGTCGGCAGCGGCAACACAAGTTCGACACCCAGCCACTGAGATTCCCACATGGCACCGCAGACCTTTCCTGCCTCGCCTGCCTGCTGCTCCCCTCAGCAGTGTATTTCCGTCGATCCGCCTGTTCTGTTCCCCACTCTGTCTCTGGCGAACCCTCTCACTATCCCATGCCTCTGACCTGTACCTCAGCTTGTATGCATAAATAAATAAATCTTAAAAAATATAGCACAAGGGACTTTGGTGATGGTTCACGGGTGACTCGGTGGTGGGTAACTTATGGGGAATACACAATAATGTAAAATATATGAATAATAATAAAAAATTATAAAATAAAAAAGCCGTAAATTACCACCTATTTAATTGGTATTAAAAAGAATAACTACATTGGAAAATGAAAATGTGTATAATTTTATAATCAAATCATCATAAAAGAAAAATCATACTGGATAAAAATTTGCTCAAAAGTATTTTTATCATTAGGGCATTATACCTTTTTCAGAACAAATGTAATTTATAGACATACAAAGCAACTTTTTCAGATATAAATATTTAGCAAGTTTTGTTTACCTTCAACGCTATTTCATTGTTGAAACCATGTCTGGTTACAAAAAAAAAAATACCTCAGACAATTTATTGGATTTCATTTATTTTTATAAATTAAGAAGTCTTAAGCTAAACTTTATATTTTAAGCATACAAACACTAATTTTATATAGTTTGGTACATTATTTCTGTGGTTTGTGTACATATAATAGCTGATTCTTTTATAGGAAACCTCACTAGAAGTTTATCACATTAAGCATTATAAAACAAACATAAGCAAGACTTAATTATGTTTTAACAAAATATTTTGTATGCAACAGTTCCAAGTATCATAATGGTTGATAATTGCTGCTATAAAATATGAGACAAAATACACTTACCGATCTTTTTTTTTTTCAGATGGCAAACGGCTCCCTGGTGCCCCAAATAAGAATTTCCATAAATAAGGTTGCAGAACAATTAATTCACTTAGTGGTTAGTTTAAGTCAATCCCTCTCTCTCTCTCTCTCTCTCTCTCTCTCTCTCTCTCTCTCTCTCTCTCTCCCTCTCTCTCTCTTCTCCTTCCCCACTGCCCCCAACCCCTGCAGTAGCACCATATTATTTAAAACATTAAGTACTGAGATTTATGTTCCAGATCAAGATATAATTCAATAATTTCAAATTTTGTACTGTTCTTCATAACCTGACATCATATTATATGGGAGAGGAAATCATTTGAATTTGGTTGGGAATAAAGAGTTTGTTTAAGTTTGTAATGATATTAGACATTTATGTGAAGCTGTCAAGAGGCCAGGTGAATATATGAGACTAGAATTCAGGGGAAAGCCAGATTGGAGACATATATATTGATATTATCAACACCAGTACTGTGTTAAATTCCAGGAAATTAGAGGTGGTCACATGGGGACAGAGAGCGTGTGTAGAGAAGTCAAGCCCATTGATCAAGAACCAGTGACCAATGAGTCAGCAAATGAAGCTGAGTAGGGGGTGCCCGTGATGGTGAAGAAGCCAAGAATGTGATGTGTAGAAATCAAGGAAAGTAGATTTATTCAACACAGAAAGAGCGGCCAGTTGTGGTGAGTACCACTGAACAATGGGTGAAGTAAAAACATACAGAGAAGTTGCAACAGGGCAGGGTGAGCAGTTCCCCAGAACCCCCAAACCTGCCAGCTCTAAGTAGGTTCTGTGCTCCACTGCAATAAGACAAAACACATTCTAGTGCTGAAGATCTTTAATTGTAAGGAACTTTAATACAAATAATGTGCAATAAAGAGAAGAGGAGGAAAAGAATAGAAAAATAGTTTCCAAATCAAACACCTGAAGTTACCTATTCCCTTGTGGGTAAATGTCCAGCCAAACAGGGTTGGCCCAAAGCAGAAACACAGACCAGAAATCCTGCCACAAGTCTGAGGCACCTCCTGGTGAGAACCCATAGGTAAGGAGCAGAAGGGGCCCAGAACATCTGGGACAGAAAGAGCAAATCAAAATCAAGATAAAAGCTGCCATTGTTAACCTCCCCACGGGTCTCTCACCCACAACTGTTTTAAGCAGTCCAAGATCAAGAAGCAAGTGCAGCTTCTTCAGATTTCTCTCTGCTCCGTGTGCCTCCTCCAGGTCTCCTTCTTGCTCCTTCTTTCTCTTCTTCTCCCTGCTCAGCTCCACCCTCCCTTGGGTGAAGCAAGGGAACTCCCCTTTTCCTGGGGACCACCCTGTTACAAAGTGAGCACAGGTTTGGTGACTTGATTTTTGCAATCAGTGGAGTATATTAGGAACTGGATTAGAACATTTTAAGAGGAAATGGGGGCTGAAGCAGTGAAGGATGGACTACAGATGATTCTGTTTGAGTAGTGTACCTTAGGAAAGCACTGTGCTCTGGAATCAAGGTGTCAGCTGGGCCTAAAATCTAAGAACAAGAGTCTCAGAGAAGTGAGAGGATTTGAGAAATAGGATGTTAGTCATCAGCAAGAGAGTGTTAGAGCCCTGTTTGGAGAGGTGACTGGTTATGCCGAAAGTCATTTGTTCATACAGCATACACACCGTATTTATCAGCAACCTAAAAATACCAGTTATTATCCTAGGTGATGCATGTGGAACCCTTAACAAAACAAAACTGGTCTCTATCAGCATGGAACACCTTAAGAATTTGCAGTTACTTTGTATCTTGGCAATAAATTTCAATATGTCATTCCCTTTATATATCTGCAGCAATTTAAAACGTTCATCTCTATGCAATCTAAACTTTAAAGGGTTTAAATAGTTTCCAGGAGTCATAAAGTCAGTGCTAGTACCCAGTTTATTTAGTCTAAATATAAGTGTATGGAATGTCCCTTTCTTTTGTGTCATTTCCTTTTATGGTAGGTACATGCATGTTCTATTACTGAGCACAAAACAGTGTTTTTGCCCCTATGTGTTAAAATGGTAAGTGGTTAATAGAAGACAGTTGCCAAATCATGATGTAGATATTATTTGTTCTAGGAAGTTAAAGACTAGAAAGATTATGAGTTTGCATTCATAGCAATCTTAAAAATTTAAATGTTAATATATTTGCTGGCTTTTCACTATGAGATCAGCACTAGGAAACTATTTAATTTCACACTTAATAATAATCCTTTGATGAAATTCTACTACTAATTCTATTTTAGAGATAAAGTCAGTAAGGCTCATAAATTTTAAAAACTGACCCCAGTGGAAGAGTTCACATTTAAATTCAGATTCTTTTGTTCTAGAGCTTGGGCTTCTTATCATTAGTAAATAGTGACTAGATCAGGAAAAATTTATAAAATTCCTGATGTTCATGTGTGCCAGTACGTGTCTTAAGGTAGAGTAGAGATGCAAGGAAAAATTTACAGTCACTTTGCATTTATTATCTGAAAAAATTCTACGTGAGTTCACACTTTCTATAGGTTATCATGAACATGTGCTGAAGAATACAAAGAAGCATCAAATATACTCTTGATACTTGTTAACTTGCACTAGGCTTGCCAAATAAAATACAGGATATCCTTTTAAATATGAATTTTAGATAAGCAATGGTATGAAATCTAAATCATTTGGACATCGCATATTCTTGTTTGCTAAATCTGGCAGCCTTAAATTGGGCACATGAACATGGACTAACAGTTCTAACCTTATTAGCACAAGTGAACAGCAACTTCACACATTGTTTTTAAGCTTTTCCATCTGTCAAGAAGATACTTAGAGAATTGCTGAGTAATAATCAAACCTGCTTTCACCCAGAGTGCACTGCTGTCTGCCATCATTTCTATGGGACAAAGAGATTTGTGAGGGTTACTACTTTCAAAGTCTGAGAACCTGCTCATTTGGGGTAAATATCTATCTGTGAACTTCATTTTTTCTTAGTTTCTTCCCTTCTGAAGGGACTTGGCTACAGAAATTGTTAACGTGCAGTCTGAGAGGTACCCCAGGACCCACAAACCTGCATATTCTAAATGGGTTCTTCTACCTTCTGCATAAAGAAAACACAGTCTCTTAGTGTGAAAGAACTCTAATAGAATAGTGTGCATAGTGAAAAGAAGAAAGGATAACAATTTATTAATAAAACACCCCCAAATTTCCTATCTGCATGTGGGTAAAATGTCCAGCCAAACAGGGTTGGCCCAAAGCAGGGCTACTAGGCCCGAAAACCTGCCACAAGTCTAAGGCACCTTTTGGTGGGGACCCATAGGAAAGAGGGAGAAGAGGTCAGGCAAGTCTGGGATGAAGGAACAAAATCAAAGTACAAATCAAGATAACAGTTGCCATTATCAGCATCCCCACATATCTCTCACCTCCTGTCTCTTCCAAGTGTCTCTACACGTCTCAGCTTCCATGTACCCTAGTCTCTGGTGCAAGTCCAAAGCCAAGAAGAAATGTGCCCTTTTTCTCACTTGTTTCTCTGCTCCATGTGCCTCCTCTTGTGTCCTCCTCCAAAGTCCTCGCTCTGTGTTTTCTCCAAGTTCTCACCATTCATCAGTTAGGGCAGGGAAACGGGAACTTCCCCTTTTTACAGAAATTACGCTGTAACAAAATGACCAAGGTTGGTAATTTGATGCTCACTGGTATTATTCAGGAGTAAGAAACTGCAAGCTAAAAAATGAATTAGTAGACATGTTGAACAGGAGTAAAATGGCTGTGGCTGTATTTTACTATATAGGTAAATAGTGGATCAATTGTAGAGAAATTTAGAAAGAAGATGATGTGAAGGATAAACATATGATATGGTGACTAAAATGTTCCGATATCAGTTCTAGCTGAGGTGGTGAGGGGGGGTGGGATCCCTACGGGGGGGTGGGATCCCTACACCACCAAACAATTTCCAACACAACCCGGTGTCTGACAATTCAGCTCAATTCTGACACTTTACTTGGAAATAGTGTCAAATTCCACAGGTAAGGACTCAATCCTACAGGAATACCTCTTCCTACTTCAAACACCAGTCCCAATTCCAGGTTGTCAACTGTGGTTCCAAGCAAAGGACTACAGATTAGAGGTTCCCAGGACCCCCTTTTTGGGTTCCTTTTTATGAGAACATCTCCCCAAACTCAGAAAAACATTTCATTTATTGTATTATAATTTTATTATAAAGGGATATAACTCAGGAACAAAGGAGAAAAGAGATACATAGGGCTATATATGGGGAAAGGGACAGAGCTTCCAAGCTCTCTGAGTGCACACTCCCCCCCAACTATCCATGTGTTCTCCAACCCAGAAGCTCTCTCAGCCCCATGTTTTTGGGTTTTTATGGAAGCTTCATTACATAGGTAGATTAAATCATCAGCAATTGGTAATTGAGCTCAATCTCCATCCCCTCTCTCCTATCCAATCACAATGTTGGTTCTCCTGGCAACCAGCCCCCAAGCAAGGGTTGGTTACAAAAACCTCCTCATTAGCATAATAAAAACTCCTATTTTGCTCTCAATGCTCAGGAAATTTGCAGAGTTCTGTGAGCTCTGTGCCAGAAATGGAGACAAAGATCAAATATCTAATTTTTTATTATAAATCAAAATTACAAAGATTAATTGACAAGGCAAAGAAATCAGTTAACATTGGTCCTGAACAAATCTATTTTGCAAGAAAAGTAGCTCTGTACTGGGACTGGATTCCTAAGAAACATGTTTCATGCAGGACCAAGATTTTCAAGAGATGCAATATTATAATTTTTTTAAATGTAATCTAGGAGTTCCATAATTAACTGTGGCTTATTCACCACAGTTTTCTCAGACTTTCTCCAATGATTCTCATGCAAGGACAGCCCATCATCCCTCCTCCTGGCTCCTTCACCTCCAGAACATTTCTCAGCATCTGGAATTGTAACGGTGTGATAATCACAGAAAGGGGAGGTTGCAGGTTCTCTGCCCCACCCAAGGAAGGGTGGAGCTGAGCGTCGAGGAGAAGATAGAAAAGACCGGGAGAAGGATTTGTCAGGGAAACAGACTGGGAAGATTAAAATCTTGGAGGAGGCCTATGGTGCAGAGACTTGTGAAGAAGCTGCACTTGCTTCTTGACCTTGGACTAGTACTTGACCTTGGACTAGTACCAGGGACTGGGGGGACCATGAAAGGAGACACTTGAAAGAAACAGATGTTGGTAAGAGACCATGGGGAAGTTGACAATGGCAGCCTTTATCTTGATGTGTATTTTGATTTTGGTTCTTCCCTTCCAGACTTGCCTGGCCCCTTCTGCCCCTTTCCTATGGGTTCCCACCATGAGGTGCCTTAGACTTGTGGCAGGCTTTCAAGGCCTCAGCAGTTCTGCTTTGGGCCAACCCCATTTGGCTGGGCATTTGGGTGTTTCGTGGGGAAATTGTTTTAAACTGTATTCTTTCTCTTCTCTCTATTGCACCCTGATTGTACTAAAAGTCTTTTCTATTGACTGTCTTATGCACTAGAGTATGTTTGTCTTTATGTGGCAGATAGTAGAATCTGTTAGGAGTGTGCAGGTTTAGGGATCCTGGGGTATTTCTCATCCTGCTCACTAACAGAACCATTTGACTGTTGCATTTGGGGTTTCTTGTGACAACCAGGTGTTAGAGGCCTGGAATCCTGATACAGAGCCTAGTAAATGCAGAACAGACACATCCCCCCAACCACAAGGGTTATTTGATCCAAAAGGTTGAAAACACTGTTTTGTGTGCACTGTACTATTTCAAAAGTTGTAGACTCACACTTTATACACATGTACATTTCCAATTCAGTTCCTCATAGCTTACTTGAACTCATTTTATTACCAAAAATACCAGACAGTGCACACATACACCACTTTCCTTTTGAATCCATTCAAAACAAGTTCAAGATCTTCATTTTTATCATTCAGTGTTTCAAAATTCCATGAATTCTTGGTCATTGCATCTTTGTTGACTTTCAATAATTTGCCATTTTAAGTCATTAATGGTGGTAACTGCTACAAGTTATTTTCAGTAAAATGCCTCAAATTCCATAAATCTACTTTCCTTATAATCGATGATATCAGAAGCTTCCATCTAATCATGTCACTTTCAATGTATAAATTTATTTTTTAAATTGAGATACCGTTAGAATCCCCCCAATCAGGTATCATTACTATAGTGCACCAACAACCGAATCACCCATAGTCCACCACCTTAGTCCAGTCTGCTTCCTTTCCTCTCAGTTCTTACCCCTCTCATAAGCCCTCTTCCCTCTGTCATCTCACGTTAACTTTTTTTGACATTTTTACTGTTCAATAAAACAAGATTAAAACAAAAAAATATTCATTTTTATAATATATACGTGTATGTTTAGACATATTTATCTGTTTATACCTATTAAACTACAGAAGCAGTGGGCTCTGAGATGCATTTGGCCCCTCACTTCATGAGGTCAGATTTTTTTTATTAATTAATTTTTTTTCTTACATCAATGTAGTCCCTATAGTTCTCTCACCACCTTATCACCCATGAACTATCACCATCTTCCCTTGTGTTCTTCCCTTCCCTATTTTACCTTCCCTACCACCTCCTTTGCTATATTCCTCAGTTCTCTGGTAAGCTTGCTGGTTTTGACTTTTTCTTGACCTTTTGTTTGGTTTCTCTATATTCCACATATGTGTGAGACCATGCTGTATTTATCTTTTTGCTTCTGACTAATTTCCTCTAGCATAAACACTTCCAATTCCATCCGTATTGCTGCAAATGGCATGAGTTTGCTTTTTTTTGATCACTGAGTAATATTTCATTGTATAAATAGACCACAACTTTTTGATTCATTCATTTATTTTGGGGCATTTAGGTTGTTTCCATATCTTAGCTATTATAAATAGTGAGTGCTGCGATAAATGTAGGAATGCAGGCTTCCTTTCAAATTAATGTTTTTTTAAAAAGATTTATTTATTTATCCCTCCAAGCTGGGGTTTAGGCCAGATATACGGTGGGTGAGAGGATTCACCAGAGACAGAGTGGGGAGCAGAACAGGCAGATATACTGAAGTACATTGCTGAGGAGAACAGTGGGTGAAAAAGAAGTCTGCTGCATCATGTGGGAATCTCCCTGGCCAGGAATTGAACTCATGCTGCAGTGACTCTGGATAGCTTCTTAGTGCTGCACTTAACCCATTATGCCACCAGGAATGCCCTCAAATTAATGTTTTTGTGTACTTTGGTATATTCCAAGGAGTGGAATCGCTGAATCATATGTTAGATATGTGTTTAGGAAACTTTACACAGCTTTCCATAGCATCTACATTCCCACCAGCAGTGTAGGAGGGTTCCTTTATCTACACACCCTCTCCAGCATTTGTTGTTTCCTATTTTTTGATGTGAACCATTCTTATTTAAGTGAAGTGTTATCTCGTTGTGGTTTTGATTTGCATTTCCCTGATAACTAGTGACATTGAACATTATTTCATATGCCTTTTGGCCATTTGCCTTTCTTCTTTGGAGAAGTGCCTTTTTAGTTCTTCTACCCGCTTTTTGACTACATTGTTTGCTTTGTTTTGTTGTGGTGTGTAAGTTCTTTGTAGATCTTTGATGTCAGTCCCTTATCTGTTTTATGGTGTGCAAATATTTTCTCCCATTCAGTAGGATGTCTCTTTGTTTTGATTATTGTCTTTTTTGCTGTGCAGAAGCTTTTTAGTTTGGTCTCGTCCCAGCTGCTTATTTTCTCCTTTGTTTTCCTTGTTTCTGGAGAAGATTTCTCAAAGATGTTTCTGATGTTTATGTCATGATGTGTTTTGCCTATGTTTCTTCTATATATTTTATGGTGTCAGGTCTTACATTCAAGTCTTTTATCCATTTTGAGTTGATCTTTGTATTTGGGGTGAAATAGTAGCCTGGTTTCATTTTTTTTGCATGTTGCAGGCCAGTTTTCCCAGCACCATTTATTGAAGAGGTTCTCCTTGTTCCAGTGTATGTTTTTTTTGCTGCTTTGTCATAGATTAATTGACCATGTATGTGTGGTTTTATTTCTGGACCTTCAATTCAACTCCATTGGTTTGCATGTCTGTTTTTGTTCCAATACCATGCTATTTTTTAGACTTTTTAAAAATTTATTTATGCATACAGGAACTGGGTTATAGGCCAAAGGTACAGAGGATGAGAATGGGGAGCAGAACAGGCCGACCTCACCAATGCATTGCTAAGGAGAGCAGTGGGTGAGCCAGGAGAAGTCTGTTACGCCATGCGGGTTAGCTCCCTGGCCGGGAATTAAACTCATGCTGCAGTGGCTGCCAATAGCTTGATAGTGCTGAGACTTAACCCCTTGCACCACCATGCTGTTTTTAATAATTGCATTGAATCTGTAAATTGCTTTTTGTAGGATAGCCATTTTTGTGATGTTAATTCTCCCAGTCCATGAGCAGGAATATCTTTCCATTTCTTTGTGTCTTTTTCTATTTCTTTTAACTGTGTTTTGTAGTTTTCCTTGTATAGGTCTTTCACCTCCTTTGGTAGGTTTATTACCAGGTATTTAATTTTGGGAGATACAACTGTAATTGGGATGGTTTATTTAATTTCTTCCTGTTGAGAATGATTATTTGCATATAGGAAGGCTAATGATTTTTGTGTATTGATTTTGTAACCTGCTTCTTTACTAAACTGCTTTATTGTTTCAATTAAGTTTTCTGTGGATATTTTAGGATACTCTATGTATATTATCATATCATCTGCATATAATGATAGTTTCACTTCTTCTTTCCCTATTTGGATTCCTTTTATGTTTACTCTTGCCTAATTGCCCTAGCTAGGACTGCTAGTACTATATTGAAAAGCCGTGGTGAGAGTGGATATCCTTCTCTTGTTCTAGATCTTAATGGGAAGACTTTCAGTTTCTTTGTTGGGAGCACTGGCATAACCAAGCCAGTGTAACACTCGGCATAACCGAGCCAGTGTGTTCCTCATATGGGGCGATCACTTGGTAGTCAGTAGTCAGTGTGGCGGCACGGCCTGCATGACAATCTTGCTTATGCCAGCTGCAGCTTATGCTTAGAATAACGGTAGACCCGTGTCAACCTCCAACCAAACTGTACAACCAAAACCAGGACACAGAGAATCAGAGACTGCCTCCTTAGTATGTTGCTGGTTGTGCTTTTGTAAACAATGTCTGTATTTTTACTCTTACTACAAATGCTGCTTCCTTATAGGGAGTTTAGTATATCATAAAAAAATTGTTCTTGTAACAATGGCTTGTGGGTAATTGCTTACTTAAGCATAAGTATATAAACTCATGGTTGCTAAATAAAGATTGTCAGATCCTTGCTGAGCTGACCCTTCTGGGCCTCGTTAATTGCGCCTCTCCCTTCCATTCCCGGGATCCCAGATCTGGAGAAGCGGCGCCCTAACAGGGACCTGAAGATGAGAGGTGAGTGGATCAGGTTTGCAACTAGAGCACTTGAAAAAAGAATGCGAGAGTATAACAGAAGTAAAAAGTGGCAATTAATTAGCACAGAGCGGGAACTCTGTGCTCAGGTTTAATGGTTCAGGAGCAGGAACTTAGTGTGTAAGTTTTAAAAAAAAGTAAACGGACCAATCAAACCTCACAGAGCAGGAATTCTGTGCAGAGGTTTAATGGCCCAGGATCAGGAACTCAACGTGTAAGTTTAAAAAAAAAAAAAGTAAACGGGCCAATCAGATAGCACAGAGCAGGATCTCTTTGCATACTTAGTGACCCAGGAGCAGGAACTCATAAAAAAGCAAACGGATCAGTCAGATTACACAGAGCAGAAACTCCATCCACAAGTTTTACAGAAGTAAAATGGGGCAATCAAATAGCACAGAGCGGGAACTCTGTGCGCAAATTTTACAGTCTATGCTGAAAGCCCAGGGATGTAATGTCTTCATCGTGCAGATTAAAGAATTCCTTTCTCATGTTCAAAAAGTTGTTCCCTGGCTCCCTGAACAGGGTATTGATGGTTTGCAAACGTGGGAACGCGTGGGCGCTCAGTTAAGAGATAACTATACAGCAGAGGGTCCACTAAAAGTTCCCATTTCCACATTTAGCTTGTAGAATCTTATTAGAGATTGCTTGGACCCAGCCCATGAGATGTCTAAATCACACCCTTCTTTGCCTTCTGAACGGGAGGTAGAAAATGATCTTAAATCTCACCTGCCAGAATAATCTGGCTCTGGTTTTTCTCTCATGGATGGGCCCCCTGACCTCCTCCTTTGCTGGGGAGAAAAGCCTTTGATGTGAAGTTATCCAGTAGTATCTGACCTCCCAGTGGCTGAAAAGTCACCTCCTATGATGCAGAGACAGCAATCTGTATCGCAGGCACATTTAACATGCTGGGTCATCAAAGGACCGAATGGACCTCCTCCTAACTTTGAAAAACCTCGGGGTCAAAAACCCAGGATTGTTTTCGGGCAACCTGTGGCTGTGGTCTCACAACTGTCAGTTCTATTGCCTCCTGTCCCTCCGGCATTCCAACCTCTAGTGCTGGAGGCTTCTGGGGAGCAGCCCGTGGATCTTTCCTTCCCTGCTTCCCTGGGTCTTCTATTATGATACAACTGCTGGAGGAGGTTGTTTTATTTCCAGAGGAGACGCAATCAATAATCTCAGAGTCCACTTCAGTGGTTGAGACTCGCCCTAAACCAGTTCCTGAATCTGGTAGGGCCCCTGGCCGAACCGTAATTACTTTTAATAGTGTAAGAGGGTGGTTCTCAGGAAAGCGGAGTGTCCCAGCACCCCACCCCCACCTCAAGTCAGAGACATCCAAGACACCTAGGACCATGAATCCCAGAATGCCATCATCACCAAAGGAAGGATGCTGAGGACTGAGGGTGGAGTTAAGAAATGGTTTTGGGATTTAAAAACCAGACCTGTGAACTTGGAAGGGGCGGTGATTGCTTGTGGTTGTGGATTGCCAGTTTTTTTTCGAGTGTGCCATTAAGATTTTAGCTCAGCAGAACTGGTAGGATGCATTCACCAATTTATTCTTTATCTTTTTCCCTCCCCTTTTTGTAAATAAACCCTTTTATTAATTTTATTGCGTGGGTCCGCAGTTGGGTCTTATAAGTCACTTTAAGCGCACGGGTGAGAACCCACAGACAGGCACCCCATTTATATCGGGGCTGCCCTGTAACAATAGTAGAGTGTATGAAATGCCTCTTTCCCCTTTACAAAAAGCCCTTAATGAAGCTTGGGCTCAAGGGGAATCATTAGAGGGATTTTCTTGTGCCCAGATGTTTCCAGTCTTTAATGATGTTGGGGCTAATGGTCAGGGAGTTAGAAATTATGAGGCTATTCCTTTAAAATTGTTGAGGGAAATAAAGTCTGCTGTTGTCCAAAATGGAGCTAGCTCCCCATACACTACCACTGTCCTTGAGAACTTGTCTGCAAATTCTCTGCCACCTACAGGCTGGAAAAATATTGCAAAAGTTTGTCTGGAGGTGATTATCTGCTTTGGTATGCGGAGTTCAGAGACCTGGCTGGACCAGAGTCTGAGAAAGCTAGACAGAGGATGGCTCCTGACCACCCTCTATGGTATAGGCCCTTATTGGTGAAGGACATTGGGCTAGTTTTAACAAACAACTTCATTACCCTGGAGATACTTATACTACTATAAATGATATTGCTATTAAGGCATGGAAAAAACTTCCCTCGGGTACTAATAAAAATTTGGAAGTCTCAAAGATTAGGCAGGGACCTGATGAATCATATCAAGATTTTGTGTCCTGCCTTATGCAAACTATTAATAGAATTATTAATGATCAAGAGGCCGCTCAAATTTTGATTAAACAATTGGCCTTTGATAATGCTAATTCGGTCTGTCAATCTGCACTTCACCCATACAAAAAAACTGGGAGTCTCTCTGTCTATGTCAGGCTTTGTTCTGATGTAGGACCTTCCTATCTGCAGGGCATGGCTTTTGCAGCAGCCCGTAAAGGTATGACCCCACAACAAATGTTAACACAAACCTCAAAATGTTTCAAATATGAAAATAATGGGGGCCATGCAGCCTGGCCTACCTTCACCTGTGGAAATCCCCCTGGATTGCCAAATAATCATTATTAATCTTAAGGACTGCTTCTTTACTGCTTCTTTATCCTTTACATCCAGAGGATAAAAAAAGATTTGCTTTGTCTGCTCCTTCTCCTAATTTAAAGGAGCCCACTAAAAGATATCAGTGGAAAGTCCTCCCTCAAGGCATGGCTAATAGCCCTACACTATGACAAAAACTTGTGGCTGAAGCCATTGCACCAATTAGAAAGGACTTCGCTGACTTGATCATAATTCATTATATGGATGATATCTTATGAGCCCATAAAAATCATTTTAAATTGCATAAAGCGTATATATCTCTACAAATATCTTTATGCAAATGGGATCTGTTTATCGCCCCAGAAAAAGTTCAAACAGAGCCACCTTATTCTTATATTGGATATCAATAAGCAAACAAAATTATAAAACCCCAAAAGGTGAGCATTCGTACAGATCATCTCACCACATTAAATAAATTCCAACAGTGTCTAGGGGACATTAATTGGATCAGGCCGTTATTAAAATTGACCCTACAGCTAAATTACAACCTTTATTTACTGTATTGGAAGGTGATCCTTGACCATCTTTTTCTAGACAACTGATGCCTAAAGGACATCAGGGTCTTGAAAAAGTTAACACTGAATTAAATGCAGCATTTCTACATAGATAGGACCCTAATGCTCCTGTGTTTCTTATTGTGTTACCAACTGTCACTTATCCCACAGGAGTTTTATATCAGGACTCTGCCCTAGAATGGATTCCACTACTTCAAATCTAGTCATCATAAAACCATTATGCCTTATCATAAAATGTGTGCTTACATCATTCAAAAGGACAGATGCAGGCCTCCCTGGTGGCGCAGCGGTTAAGCTCTGCGCTGTGGAGCTGTCGGCAGCGGCGACGCAGGTTCGACGCCCAGCCAGGGAGAATCCCACATTGCGCGGCAGACCTCTCCTGCCTTGCCCGCTGCTCCCCTCAGCAGTGTATTTCTGATATGCCTGTTCTGCTACCTGCTCTGTCTCTGGTAAACCCTCTCGCCGCCCCACACCTCTGGCCTGTACCCCAGCTTGTATGTATAAATAAAAAAAAAATCTTTAAAAACAAACAAACAAACAAAAAAAAAAACCAAAAGGACAGATCCAGAACAGTTCATCTCTTTGCAAAGGAACCAGAAATTATTATTCATCCCTTTTCTGAACAGGACATTAAATATCTTCTTTCTTGCTCGGATGCATGGGCCATAGCTTTTGT
This sequence comes from Scalopus aquaticus, assembly GCA_004024925.1. NCBI lineage: Eukaryota > Metazoa > Chordata > Mammalia > Eulipotyphla > Talpidae > Scalopus > Scalopus aquaticus. The sequence continues at coordinate 27,698 of PVIJ01009366.1, forward strand.
TAACTTCCATTGTCTACCCTGCTGACTGCATTCTTAATTTTTTTAAAAGGCAATTTGTGGTCATTAGTCATCTTCAAAAACATCATCCTATTCTGGATGCTATGTCAGTATTTACAATATGGCAATGCTGCAGTAGTGTCTGAACATTATAATGTAGTGTATAATAGGCCTTTATCCTCTACTCAGAGGGCAGAATTATTTGCAGTAGTTATGGCGTTTCATTTTCATTTTTCTGTTCCTATTAATCTTTTTACACAGAGCCAATATGTGTACAATGTCATTACCACAATTCCTGGCACTGCCTTATTCTGCAGCAATTCTCAACTCTTGTCTTTTTTACAGATTTACAACAAGTAATTCAACACCAAACCCAACCATACTTTGTTCAACATATCCGTGCACACATAGACCTTCCAGGAGCTTTAACTCAAGGCAATGGGCGCGCTAACCAATTGCTTCTAGATACTTATTTTCCTGTTCAAGAGGCGTGAAAATCTCACGCCTTACACCATAAAAATTCTAGGTATCTCCAAAAACGATTCCAGCTGTCCTGTGAACAGGCCTGACAGATCATGGAAGAAGAATGTACTGCTTGTCCTCCCACTAACAAAATTACTTTTTCTGTTAACCCTAGAGGACTCCAGGCATTTGGTTCAAATGGACGTAACTCATATGCTAACTTTTGGAAAATTGAAATATGTTCATGTGTCAGTTGATACTTTCTCTAACTTCATTTTTGCTACTTTGCATACAGAAGCAGCTAAGGATATTATTTCACACTGCCTTGCTTATTTTAAAACTCTAGGTATACCATGAGCGTATAAGACTGACAATGGCTCTGCTTACACTTCTGCTTTTAAAAAGTTTGCCTTACTTTTTCTATTTCTCATTCTTTTTTTAATGTATATATATTTATTGTTATTTATGTCTTTTACATTTTGTATTCCCCTTGGGTAACCCACCACCAATTCACCTGTGATCCATCTCCGTGGTCCCTTGTGTTCTTTTCTACTCCATTTTGTGCCCTTATCCTCCCCTCCCCCCACACCCCCCAAGTGTCTCTCTCCTATTTGGTTTCCCTATAGTCCTGTTATAAGTGAAACCATTCGATATTTTTCTCTTTCTTTCTAGCTTATTTCACTGAGTATGATCCCATTCTACTGGCATTCCTTACAACCTGACGGGGCAGGCAATTGTTGAACGTGCTAACAGACAATTGAAATTACAGGTTCAAAAGATAAAAGGGAGAATATTTCCTCGGGAAATTAAGTCTACTCTACATAATATTCTTAATCATGCTCTCCTTACTCTAATTTATTTAAATTTGGATGAGCATCAACTATCTGCAACTGACCAGTTTTGGCACTCTTCTGCTGCACCACCTCGGCTGTGTCGCTGGAAGGATGTGGATTCTGGAGAATGGAAAGGACCTGACCCGCTTCTGATACAAGGCAGAGGTTACTCTTGTGTTTTTCCCCCATGACTGTGATTGTCCGTGTTGGATCCCTGACAGACCAATTCGAGAATATGAGCTGCCGCCCTTGGATGTCGCCCCACCAGCTCTGAGACCATCTCAAACGCCTGTGTCTAAATCAGAACTATCCTCCACCACTTCCCAACTGAGGGAGAATGGCCAGGACAACATGGGTTGTGCCCTTCCTGACCTGGGGACAAGTGAAGAGGCTCACCCAGGAGGCTGAGACAGTGATTCCAGCGACGGGGAATAATCCACAGGATCCTGTTCTTATTTTCCTTGCTATGTTTTCTCTGTTAACTTGTACGTGATTGGTGTCCTGATCCTGGCTTACATGTGCTTAAACAGCTTAATGAAGTTTTGTCTAGACCTAAAAGGTTTGTAGGACTACTTATTGCAGGTATTGTGACCTTGTTTTCTATTATTTCTACAGCGGTGGTTGCTGCCGTGGCACTCTCCCAGTCCATTCATAATGCAAACTATGTGGATGGACTGACCCGTAATGTCTACATCGCTTTCCAAGTCAAACTGATATTGATCATAAATTCCTAGCTCAGCCAAATGCTTTAAGATCTACTGTAGAATTTATAGGTGTTCAATTACAATCTACTCAGTTACAATCAACTTTAGAGTCTCATGCCGCTTACAAATGGATCTGTGTTACACGAGGGTGTTATAACAGTACTGAATTGAAGTGGGATCAAGTTAAACAGCATTTGAACGGTGTTTGGCATAACGCTAACATTAGTTTAGATTTACGTGCTCTGCAAACCCAAATTGCTAGTATTAAAGAAGCATAATTGCCACGTGTAACTCCCAATGACATTGTACAAACTCTGGCCGATCGGCTTAAAGGGCTTAACCCCTTTTCTAGGCAGTCTCCTGTAGGACATATTCTAATTGGCTTGTGTTTCATTTTATTTCTTTTATTAATCTTTGTGTCTTTTGTTCTAGTCTGCATCCGGCTACTCAGAGGCCACTAGGCAAGAGTACGGACGGACCTCTACCACCTTCTCTTGGAACAAAAGATAAAAGGGGGACCTGTTGGGAGCACTGGCATAACCAAGCCAGTGTAACACTCGGCATAACTGAGCCAATGTGACTCTCCCAAGGGGAGAGCACTTGGTAGTCAGTGTGGAGGCACGGCCCGCATGACGACCTTGCTTATGCCAGCTGCAGCTTATGCTTAGAATAACCATAGACCTGTGTCAACCTCCAACCAAATTGTACAACCAAAACCAGGACACAGAGAAACAGAGACTGCCTCCTTAGTATGTTGCTGGTCATGCTCTTGTAAACATTATCTGTATTTTTACTCTTACTACTAATGCTGCTTCCTTATAGGGAATTTAGTATATCATAACAAAATTGTTATTGTAACAATGGCTTGTGGGTAATTACTTATGTAAGCACAAGTATATAAACACATGGTTGCTAAATAGTGTCAGATCCTTGCTGAGCTGACCCTTCTGTGCCTCGTTCTTTTTTTTTTTTTAAGATTTATTTATTTATGCATACAAGCTGGGGTACAGGCCAGAGGCATGGGGCGGCGGAGGGTTCACCAGAGACAGAGTAGGGAGCAGAACAGGCAGATCTATGGAAATACACTGCTGAGGGGAGCAGCGGGCAAGGCAGGAGAGGTCTACCACGCCATGTGGGAATCTCCCCTGCCAGGCGTCGAACTCGCATTGCTCTGTGCCTCGTTCTTAATTGTGACTCTCCCTTTGGGTTACCGGGATCCCAGATCCGGACATTTCTTATTGTTAAGAATGATGTTAGCTGTGGATTTGTCATATATGGCTTTTATTATGTTACAATATGTCCCTTCTACATGTCCCGAGTTTTTCGAGGGCCTTCATCATAAATGGGCGTTGGACTTCATTAAGTGCTTTCTCAGCATCTATTGATATTATCATATGGTTTTGATTTTTCTTTTTGTTGATGTGGTGAATTATATTGATTGATTTTCAGATGTTGAATCATCTTGGGTCCCTGGGATAAATTCTACTTGTTCAAGATATATGATCCTTTTGATGCATTGTTGGATTTGGTTTGCTAAGATTTTATTGAGGATTTTTGTATCTGTGTTTATTGGGGAGATTGGTCTGTAGGTTTCTTTTTACGTGTTGTCTTTCTTTGGTTTCAGTATTACTATAATGTTGGCCTCATAAAATGAAAGAGTGTTTGTAGGATAGGCATTTTTGAATGTTTGGTAGAACTTGTTTGTGACACAATCTGTACCTTGGGTTTTGGTTTTCAGGAGGGTTTTTATTACTGTTTCAATTTCACTGCTTAGTATTGTTTTTTTTTTAAGTTTATATTTCTTTTTTGTTCAGCTTTGAGTGATTGTATAGTCCTAAGAATTTGTCTATTTCTTCTAGATTGTTGAACTTGTTTGCATATAAATGCTTATAGTAATCTCTGATTATCCTCTGTATTTTCTCTGTCTGTTGTAATTTCCCCTCTTTCATTTATAATCCTACTTATTTGGTTTTCTCCCCCCTTTTTCTTTTTCTTTTGTCTTTGTGAGTCTTGCTAGGTGTTTGTCTATTTTATTTACTCCTTTTTTGAAGAACCAGCTTTTGGTTTCATTCATCTTTTAGATTGTCTTTTTTATTTCTATTTTATTTCTTCTGCTTTTATTTTTACTATTATTTTCTTCTACTGTATTTTTAATTTTTTGTTGTTCTTTTTCTAGTTCCTTAATATGGCAGATTAGGTCGTTTCTTTGGGTTATTTCTTGCTTTTCATATGGGCCTGTATTGCTATATATTTTCCTCTTAACACTGTTTTTGCTGAATCCTATACATTCTGGAACGTTGCTTCATCTTTGACATTTGTCTCAAGGTATATTTCTACTTTGATTTCCTCATTAACCCAATGGTCTCTAAGTAGCATGTTGTTCAGTTTCCATGTAGTGGGCAATCTCCGTGCTTTCTTTTCGTAGTTGATTTCTAATTTATGCCTTTATAGTCTGAGAAGATACTTGATATGATTTCAATCCCAATGTATTTGTTGATGTTTGACCTCATATGTGGTTGATCTTGGAGAATGACCCATGTGCATTTGACAAAACTGTGTATTTAGATTGTGTGTGTGTGGGGGTGCAGTGTCCTATAGATGTTTATTACGTCCATGTGTTCTAGGTCTTCACTTAGGGCTACTGTGTCCTTGTTTAGTTTCTGTCTTATTGATCTGTCCCTTGGTGAAATTGGGGTGTTGAAGTCTCCTGCCACATATGTATTTTGTCCAATGTCTGTTTTCAGAGCTGATAGTAATAGTCTAAGATATTTTGGTGCTCCTCCATTTGGTGAGTATATATTAATAAGTGTTATATCTTCCCTGTGTATTGTCCCCTTGAGTATTATATATGTTTGGTGTCTCCTGTCACCTTTTTTAGTTTGAAGCTGTTTTATCTGCTATAAGAATGACTACCTCTGCCTTCTTTTGGGGCCATTTGCTTGTAGAATTGTTTTCCAAACCTTTTTTGCAGTCTATCCTATCTTTAGAGCTTTACACATGTGTTTCCTGGGGGCAATAGAAGTTTGGTATCTGTTTTTTTTTTCTTTAAAGATTTATTTTTTATTTATACATACAAGCTGGGGTACAGGCCAGAGGCATGGGGCAGCGAGAGGGTTCACCAGAGACAGAGCGGGTAGCAGAACAGGCAGATCAGAAATACACTGCTGAGGGGAGCAGCGGGAGAGGCAGGAGAGGTCTGCCGCACCACGTGATATTCTCCCTGGCCGGGCATCGAACTCCTGTAGCCACTGCCGACAGCTCCACAGCGTAGCGCTTAACTGCTGTGCCACCGGGGAGGCCCGGTATCTGTTTTTTTAATCCAATATGCTACTGTGTGTCTTTTTATTGGTGAGTTTAGTATGATTATTTAATATGACATTTAGTGTGATTATTGATACATGGAAGTTTTTTTGCCATTTTGGTAATCATTTTGTGGTTCTATTCACTACCTTGTTCTGTTCTTCCTGCTCATTCTTCTGTTGGTTTAGATTTTAAAGCTTCCTGTAATATTTCTCGGAGTGGGGGGCTAATAGTGATTTTCTGAAGACTTCGTCTGAGAAGGTCCTTATTTTTCCCTCATAAAGAAAGGAGAGCTTATTTGTGGCTGACATTTTCTGTTTTGGGGATTTTTGAATTTGTTGCTCCATTCTCCTTCTTGTTCGTAGTGTTTCAGAGAATTCTCATGTCGGCTTGATCAGGTTTCCTTTATAGCTTATCTGTTTCTTTCCCCTGTCAGCTTCATCATTTTTTTCTTTGTCCTGGGTTCTTGGAAGGTTAACTATTATGTGTCTTGCTGTAGTTTTCTTTTCATTATGGTAGTTTGGTGTTCTTCTACCTTCCTGTATTTTCATTTCCATCTGGTTTGGGAAGTTCTTTCAATTATTTCCTTGAATAGTTTCCCAGTTCCCTCATATTTCTCTTCTCCTTCTGGGATTTCTATAACTCCTATATTTCCTTTCTTTATGGTATCAGATAATTCTCGGAGTGTTTCTTCATTCTTTTTCTTTTGTTACTTTCTTTCTTTTTCCTTTCTTGATCTTTTTATATCTGTATCTTCAAGACTACACATCATTTGTCCATTTCATCTAGACTATTTCGTGACTTTTCCCAGAATTTTTAATTTCCTCTATCGATTTTTTTGACTTCCCCCAATTCCTTTCTTTCCTATTTAAAGATTCAATCTTATGCTTCTGTTTGTTGATTGTGTCTCATAGCATTCTGTTCCTTTTCTGCTTCTTTTAGTTTTTTAATTAAGATGATTCTGAAATCTTTATCTGTCAGGTGGGCACCAGCAAGGCTTGGCCGAGGAGGGGTATGTGGAGAGGACATGATAGGAAGTGGGGTGGAGACAGTGTGAGACAGAGAGACAGAGACTCAGGACCAGGTGCTGTGTAGGATTGCCAGCCAGCACCGGTTAGGGATAGACATGAGATCCTGTGTTGTGAGATCCTGTGAGGGGTGTACTGTGAGGCGAGGTGGGACAAGGAGAATGTCAGGGAAGTGAGGCCTGGGGGTTCAGGGGACAGGGGAGGGGTGGTTGCTGAAGGGAGAGCTGCAGGTATCCTTGGCCACTGTGTGTGGATAGGAGGGGTGGGGACAGGGTGACAGCATCAGGGATGGAGAGGGAGGAAGCACTGGTGGTGGGAGGAGGGGTAGTTTGAGATGTGGGGAAGGGATTTCAGTGGTGTCAGTGGTTGTCCTGAAGGTTTATGGGAGGGGAGAGTGGAAATCCAGAGATTTGGGAGTTGTTACGAGGCTAGTCACAAGAGTGTTTTTGACATACCCCCTTCTTTTTTTTTTTGTATTAGAGTATTCATTTTATTTGTTTATCTATATCTATATCTATATCTATATCTATATCTATATCTATAGTTATTTATATATTTTACATTATTATATATTCCCCATAGGTTACCCACCACCAATTCACCCGTGAACCATCACCATAGTCCCTTGTGCTCTTTCCTCCCCCATTTAGAGCCCTTATCCTATCACTCCCTCACTGAATGTCTCTCTCCTATTTGGTTTCCCTCTATTCCTGTTATAAGTGAAATCATTTGATATTTTTCTCTTTCTTTCTGGCTTATTTCTCTGAGCATGATCCCTTCTAGTTCCATCCATCTTGTCGCGAATTGCAAATGTTGATCTTTTTTGAATGCTGAATAGTATTCCATTGTGTATATGTATGTACCACATCTTCTAGATCCAATCATCTATTTTTGGGCATCTGGGTTGTTTCCTTTCCATATCTTAGCTATTGCAAACAGTGCTGCAATAAACATAAGGGTGCATGCATCTTTTTGGATTAATGTTGTTGTGTCCTTTGAGTAGACTCCCAGAAGTGGTATCACTGGGTCATATGAAAGCTCCATTTTTAGCAGTTTGAGGAATCACCATACAGCTTTCCATAGTGGTTGAACAAATTTGCATTCCTACCAGCAGTGTAGGAGAGTTCCTTTTCTCCACATATTTGCCAACATTTGTTGTTTCCTGTTTTTTTAATATGTGCTATTCTCACTGATGTAAGGTGGTATCTCATTGTTGTTTTTATTTGCATTTCCCTTATTATGAGGGATGTTGAAACTAGCTACTACCTCATGCCATGAATGAAAACCAATTCAAAATGGTAAGAGACTTGGACATAAAACCTGAAACTGTAAAATAAATAGAAGAAAACATAGGCAAAACAATGCATGACATACATCTTAGTAACATTTTTATTTTTTATTTATTTATTTTTAAAGATTTTATTTACTTTATGCATACAAACTGGGGTGCAGGCCAGAGGCATGGGGCGGTGAGAGGATTCACCAGAGACAGAGTGGGGAGCAGAATAGGCAGATCCATGGAAATACACTGCTGAGGGGAGCAGCGGGCAAGGCAGGAGATGTCTGCCATGCCATGTGGGACTCTCCCCAGCTGGGCATCAAACTCGCATCACCGCTGCCGACAGCTCCACAGCTCTGTGCTTTAACTCGCTGCGCCACTGGGGAAGCCCATAGTAACATTTTTAAAGACACATCCCCCAAAACGAAGATAGTGAAGGAAAAGATAAACAACTGGGACTACATCAAATTAAAAATCTTCTGTACAGCAAAAGAGACATTAATCAAAACAAAGAAAGAGCCTACTGACTGGGAAAAAAAATTGCACTCAAGGGCCTCCCTGGTGGCACAGCGGTTGAGCGCTGCGCTGTGGAGCTGTTGGCAGTGGCGATGCGAGTTCGATGCCCAGCCGGGGAGAATCCCACATGGTGTGGCAGACCTCTCCTGCCTCGCCCGCTGCTCTCCTCAGCAGTGTATTTCTGATCTGCCTGTTCTGCTCCCCACTCTGTCTCTGGTGAGGCCTCTCGCCTTTCCACGCCTCTGGCCTACACCCCAGCTGTATGTATAAATAAATAAATCTTTAAAAAAAAATTGCACTCAAACAGTAGACAAGGGACTGATCAGAAAAATCTATAAAGAACTCATATGACTCAACAAAAACAAAGCAAAAAATCCAGTCAAAAATGGGCAGAAGAACTTATAAGATACTTCTCTGAAGAAGAAATGCAAATGGCCAACAGGCATATGGCACACCTCCTTCTTAACCTGAGACTCCTCAAACAGATATGCTGGAGCATGTCATTCAGCATGAAATTTGTCACTGCAGCTAATTTGGAAGGGGGACAGGACCTCTCAGGAAAAGGACCTTTCTCAAGCTTTTTTTAGATCTAAATTTCCTGCTATCTTTTTGTTTTCTTAGTGTATATATTTTGACATAATTGAAATGTTGTGAAACTAGCTTCATGGATTATAATTCTGTTTCTTAACATTAACATACACTTCATAATGCTAATTATATTTAGGTGGTTACATATTGTTATAATATAGATACAGTAATATTATTATACCTACATATTATTCCTTTATATAGTTGTAACACAATTTACACAAATTCCCCTTTGTTCTATATTTTTCAACACTGGCACTCAGTTGGAAATGTATGTCTTTCTGTCACTTATTCTTTCATTTCTAAGATTCTTCCATTTCCACATGTTTATTTGTCAAATTACAATTGCTGTTTACACATCATCGATTATCTATATCAGAAATCAATAGTTCATGGTAATGATATTGAAACACAAGAGATCATGACCTGGAGAAGTGGAGAAGGTTTAATGCTCATGGAGACCTCAGGGTGAGGTCCTGAGGCAAAAGCAGGAAGCGACACTCAGACTGATGAAATTACAGTGAATTTGCATGAAAGAAACATCATAGGTGACATGGTCCCTGTTTCTGTTCTCCTTTCTACCCGGGCATCATGTTGATGTGGTTGTGAATTAAAGAAATCTCAAGTGGGTGATCTGAGGCTTAGTTCGTTGGACCTGAAGGTAGATTTATCTTCATTTCTTTTAAGTGATATTTTCCTTTTCTTTCCAGGTTCTGAATTTCAGCCAACAGATAATGCTCTTTAAACTTTTTTTTTTTTTGAGAATATTGGATTTCTAGCATAGATTATTAAGGTGATGAGACAAGAGAGAAATAATGGGCTAGGCTTTGAATCTGACTTCTGATCTGGCAGCTTACATGAAAATTGCTTGCCTCTATTTCCTAAAAAATCTGTTCTCTAAAGTGCTTTGGTGACAAACATTCATCCCTTCTCACTAAAATGCTATGTGTGATATGAGGCCCTGTGAGAGGAAAGGAAGCTGCTTATAAAGTTAGCTGTGGAAACAACACTCTTTTCTCTCTTCTGCAGGACTCCTGAGCTGACATGAAGAAGGTAACACTCAAGGAAAACCATTTGTCTTCTTAGCAAGAAAGATTTCCTGCTTGAGTCTTACTCTGCCAGAAAGAGTGTCATTTCTCAGGATCTGGTTTGTCCTTGGCTCAGTGATTCTACAGAAAATACATTCTCTGATGGCTTTCTCAGCCCCCATCTGAGAGTGGAAGTCTCAATATTGATTCCATCATCTCATCTTCATCCTTTCCTAGTCCCCTTTGAATTGAGCCCTTACTGTGTCTTGTGATTCTAAACTCACCTTCTGTCCCACATTTATATATACATTTTTTTTCAAATAAACATGGAATAAAAATCATCTGGCTTTATATAGCCTTAAGGAAAAGAAGTAAAAAGAAAAG
>PVIJ01009366.1:37916-67437 GCA_004024925.1 Scalopus aquaticus
TTTTTTTTTTTTTTTTTTTTTTTTTTTTTTTTTTTTTTTTTTTTTTTTTTTTTTTTTTTTTTTTTTTTTTTTTTTTTTTTTTTTTTTTTTTTTTTTTTGTTTGTGTGTTTAGTGTTCTTCATTCTATCATTAGACATGGTTTCCGAAACTAGTAGAAAGTCCTTCATGAACCCATATCACAGTGTCTCCTGCATCTTTGCATTCTCAAAAACATACATACAGAGCCCTTCATATCCTGGAACACAGAGAAGGGACAACACCATAGGGAGGCAGGTAACTTGTAATGGTGTTGCTGCTTTTGTGAATTTTATAATTATGTTGTTTGGTCTATTTTCTCCTGATTTTTAAAAATAAAATATCTAAACCCTGGGTAGTTCTTGAGCTCCTCTTTTATTAGAGTAAGAGTAAGATGCACAATCGCAATCTTTTTTTCTGTCTTTAGAATAAAAATCAGTATCATGTTGACTCTTTGGCTTGGGAGGTACCCTCTCCTGTGAAATGGTCTCAGGTCATCAGGACAAACTCTAGTGAAGAAGATTCTTTTCTGAGCTCTTCCGGATTGTGTGACAAGGTTACTGTTGACTAGAGAAGAATCCTATATGGATCCTACTTTAACAGAAATCAGGCCATTCAGGAAACAAATGGAAAAGTATGAAGATGCTGATGTATATTCAAACAATGAAATTCTCAGCAATTGGAACAACACATGAGACTATTTTATTATGGAATATCCTCCAAAAGGTATTTGAAGCATGGTATAGCAGTTGTACAGTATGCAACATTTTGTTAAATAAAACAGGAAAATAGGACTATGTAGCTATACCCATTCATTTATCCATCCATCCACAATCTACCTTTCTATCTTCTGTCTATTGCTGTATCATCATCTTCCAATTACATTTGTGAATAGACTCAATGAAAGAATTTTTAAAATGTGGTTGCCTATAGGGCAAAATGTGGGTTGAGGGGGACAGAGATGAAAGCTGAACTTTTCCTGAATCCATCTTATTCAGTAATAGTTAAACTTGAGAAGTACTCAAATATTTTATATAATAGAAAATTTAAACCACGTTTATAAAGACAAAAACCAAACTAATCAAAACAAACTTGACAAAAAAAGTATTTGATAAGAAACAAGCTAGAAAATAAATCAAAAGTTTTTGATTCTTGCATAATATAAAGGAACAATAATTATAAATGAATAAATAGTTCTGAATTCCATGATTTCAATAAAATAAAGGAGTTAGGTGGATTTCAGAAAAAGGCAACTAAATTAATGAATGGATTTCTGGAGCCCATTCTAATGTGTGTGTGTTGGGAGTGGCTCTCTAAATCTGTAAGTTCTTCTCAGATTCCAGCAGGATCTTTGAGAATTCAGCTCAATTCTAACACCCTACCTGGAGATGTCATCAGGTTCTACAGGTTAAGGTGTGAGCACCCAAGACCACCCTGTGCTTAACGTGCCACTGCCAAGCCCGGGTTGTTGTCTACATATCAGAGGTTGCCATGAACCCCCTCTTTGGGTTTGATTAATTGCTAGAGAGGCTCATGGAACTCAGGAAACTTATTCACTTGCTGATTGTCAAGGTGTTACAGAGAATACTAAAAAATAAGTGTCAACAGCCAGTTGAGGAGATGCATAAAGTAAGGCTGTGAACAAAGAACCTCTGTTGTAGTGGAGTTTGAGGCCCCACAGTGCAGCATGGAAGCATTCTGCTTCCCCAGCCTGGAAGACCTCTGGCCCTTTCTGTTTTTCATGGAGGTTTCAATGTATAGGAAAGATTGATGAACTCATCAGCCATTGGTAATTGATTCAACCACTAGTCACTTTCCTCTCTCCAGAAGTCAAGGGAGTGGCGCTGAAAGCTCTAGTCTTCTGTTCAAAGTTGGTTCCCCTGGCAACCAGCTCCCACCCTTAGGTGTTTTCTAAAAGTCACTTCATTAACACAACCCCAATTGTGATATAAAGGAGTCTGGCATGAATAACAATACACATTTTAATTTTGTGACTCTGAAGAGTTTTTAGGAACTGTGGACAAGAGACCAAATGACAGAAGATTTTGTCATTGCTCTTATAGCTCAGGAAATTCCAGTGGTTTTGGAATTTATGGTCTAGGAATTGTGGATGAATATAAAATATTTATGGGAAATTTATTTTGATCATCTGAATGACAAAAGAAACTGGCAGATCCACCTCATCAGGTTGAGTTGGACATGGCTAACTGTCTTCTGAACTTGGCTTTACAGAACGAGAGTGACCCCCCTATTATGAGTCAGACAGCAGCATGCATAGAGCAACTGATCTTCAAGTAAACTCCCACTGACATGCAACCACGGAGACAGGAAAGGGACCACCCAGATAGTATTCTAGAAGGGAAGGATCTATCCACAAGGAAGAGCAGGTCTTTTGAAAAGAACCTCTTTCCATAGCGGTCGACTTGTAACTAGCCAATCAACTTCAGGCAACTCTATATTTCTTTGTCCCTAGTCTATTCCCTAGACTAGTTGAATGAAATTCAACTCTTGTTTTTCTGAGCTCCGCTTCCCAATATATGATGTAAGCCCTTTCTCCTGGTCACTGAGAAAGGTAGATCTGAGACTTGAGGTTCCTACCTCTTGAAGATCCAGCTCTGGGTTTACTAAATCCTGTCACATATTTCCGACATATATGTACATCAGGTAGATGAGACCTTAATTTTGCCACATTGCAAATATATAAATTACAAAATCCCAACTTGTTAAGAGGTTCTGTCATTGCATTCCATCTAAAGAGTCAATTTCAAGTATAAATAAAATCTAATTGATTCAGAAATTTATTTCAGAACAATCATTTAAACATAGTTTCTCCATTATCAGAGACAGCAATTTTTTTATTTTCCTGCAAAGTCAAAGCTTACTTTTTATGTATATGTAAGGGAAAGAAAATTTTCCCCTTACTTTTCTGGATTCATCGACTGATCTAATAATTAAAATGACATCATATTGATTAACAGGAGAAAATCAAATTTAATATCATCTATATGTGTATCTTTAATTATACTGATTAATAAATTGTTAAATATAAAATATTTTCCTGAGTTGTGTGAGCAGCTCTAATAATTTAATCAAACTTGAGGAAGGGGTCAGTGGAGCCTTAATTTATAGCCTAATAGGACAGAAGTTGTGGGTAAACTGTCACCTACTGCTTGCCATTGGCATCTGACAGAGCGGGGAGGGGATCTAGTGGGACTGAACCCTTAACATGTGGGATAAGATGCTGTCTCTGGTAAGAGAGTGTCAGAATTGAGTTGAGTTGTAGGACACTCAGCTGTTGTTGCAGAGAATTGCTTGATGGTATGGGGGACACATATTGGAATTGTGTTCAGGAAAGTCACAAATTAAACTAAACAGATAAAATGGAAAAAAAATTGTAAAGGACTGTAGATACCAACAAATGTAACAATGCCAAGTTCTGGAAATGGACTTATGTTTCTGGGAGCTAGAACAAGTGTCAGATCTGGTCCTTGTGCACATCAGCATGAATGAGAAATTGCACCTGGCACAAAGAGGTTGTTGATGGGCTAAGAGAAACCAGCAAAACTTTGAACAACCCTGGGGATGAGGCTGTACATTGACTGAGGTCTAAATCTAAATTTCCAAAATATAACATATGGACTACTTTTTCTGCATTATACAGATTGCTCTACAATCCTGTCTCTTTTTCAGTGTGGTGTTGCTGATTCAGTAAGTCTCTACATTCCCACCAATAGTGTAAGAGGATTCCTTTTTCTCCAGATCCTCACCAACAAGTACTGTTTCTGTTTTTTTTTTTTTTTTTTTTTGATATGGGCCATTCTCACAGATGTGAGATAGTATCTCATCGTGGTTTGATTTACATTTCCCTGATTATAAGTGCATATAAGAACTTTTTTCATATGCTTATTGGTCATTTGCAATCGTCTTTGGAGATGTGTCTGTTTAGCTCTTCAGCCAATATTTTGATTGGGTTTCTTGCTTTCTTTTATTGTCAGTATTACATGGACATGTTGGCAAAGTTGTTCATAATATGTATTATTTTATGATGAAGAATTTGGGGGTCTATAAAGATTAAAACTTTGTGTCATTGGGCAGTCTTCCTGCCCAAGAAGGACCACCTTTTCCGCAAGGACATCTATGACTGAAAGGGGGTGTGCTGGGGTTTAGATGAAACTCTGCCACCACTGGGGTATAAACCATCCTTCAGGGCCTCCTGGTGGCGCAGTGGTTAAAGTCTCAGCTCTATCAAGCTATTACCAGCCACTGTAACGAGTTCCATCGCAGACAACGGAGCTGACCCACATGGTGCAGCAGACCTCTTCTGCCTCGCCTGCTGCTCCCCTCAGCAGTGAATTTCAGTTGTCTGCCTGCTCTGCTCCCCATTCTGTCTCTGGTGAAACTTCTCATCTCCTGCTTCCCACACACCTCTGGCCTGCCCCCAGCTCTTGTATGCATGTTGGGCTGTCCCGGGAAGACTTATTAGTGGTAGAAACAGCTCCCTGCACTAGGGAGGGGGCCTGCTTGCAAATTTAATTCTAGGGATACTGACACTGCTTGCTAAGGAAGCCGGCTCTGCTAAGCTGTCACCCTGTGTGGTTACCCCACTGCCACATCCTCTGCTTTCCCTTCTCTCTCAGGAAGGGGCTCAGGCTGCTGCAAGCAGGTGGTCTTTGCTGAGCAATTTTACCAACTTAGTTTTGCTGAGCTGTTTCGCCACTTTTTTTTTTCTTTTCTTGGTAATTTTCTCCAAACCTGTACCTGGGGTCCCTTCATCTGCAACCTGCTCTCAAATTAGCCTTCCTGCTTAGGGTCACCCCTCTCACTTCCACTGAATCTGAAAGCAGTTGAAATTGTGTCCTGAGAATCTGTGCCACAGTCCCAGTTACCTCTGTCTGATACTCTACCCCCAGAATTGGAACCAATATGGAGGTATAAAATATGCAAGGACCTCATTCCTGGCTCCACAGCTTGGGTTTAGAACAATAACTTTGTGAGACAAGTTATTATGAGCACATAAAGAAAAAGAACAAACTCATAAAGTTTTTGGACCTTAGCATGAGAATTTTGGGTTTGCTCCTGGCAGCTTAGACCCCTGGAAAGGAAAGTTAGTCACAAATAGCTACAGCATCTACTTAAAGCTACACAAATAGCTACAACATCTATTTAAAGCTACAGCTCTAGGACTCTAGTACAGCAGGAAGAGGCCCCATGGGTATAGATAGGTATGGGGTGTGGCAGGTTAAGCACTTTATCCTGATGCCCTGCCTGGCTCTGTCCACAGCTTTATTGGTCACTACTCCCTGAGGTTCCAAACTGGCAAAAAGCCAAATTTGTGAAGTCACCTGAGAAACTTCTTTTCCACATCCACATGGAAAATCTCATCACCAGAAGTTAACATAAGGTGTGTTAGTCTACCGCCCCATCCCAACAAGTTAATAGAGAAGATTAGACTTCTAGAGTGGCATTTCTTAGATTAAGTATTACATAGCCCCCAGGCACACTTCTCTAATGTGGGGAGAGGGATTAGTGATATAGTTTATAGTTGATCAGTCTAGAGGGAATTTGAGACAATTAAAAGCAGCAAGGTCAGAACAGTAAAATCAAATACTGGACATTTACATAGCAGACAATTGATAATATGAAACACTTTCAAAAACTAGTAGACATCAACAAATATTCTGAGGGCTCTGTGGTTAAGAGGGAAGAAAAGGGACAGAGGGGTACAAGGGATGGTAGTGGGAGAAAAATAAAGACTTATAAAAATAATTCAAAAAGATAACATCTGCCTCTCATAACTTACTTTTTAAAAATAAATTTCCTTTCAATTTTGTTCTCAGAATTGATATCATATCAAAGATACAATATTAAAAAATTGACTATGCCTACATGAGGAAGACTTCATAAAAATCCCCAATACTGTGGGCTAGGTGAACATGGGGAGGAGGTGATGTCCCAGCTCCCAGGGAGCAGAAGCTCTTGTGCTTTGGCCCCTCCCAGACCGCAAGTCAGCTCTCCCTTCCACCTGAATGCTCTTCTTAGTCTTAGTTTCTTAGTCTTCTTAGTTTTCACGCCCTTTAATAAAACGCTAAATGTGTTTTCCTGATTTCTGTGAGCGACCCTGGCAAATTTATCAAACCTAAGGAGGAGGGGTGAAGATGGGGTCACTAGAACCTCTGATTTATAGCCAGTTGGTTAGAAATACAGGCAATAACCTGAACTTATGCTGGCGTCTGGAGTGGGTGTGGGGAGGCAGTCTTGCAGGACTGAGCCCTCACCTGTGGGGTCTGACACTATCTCCAGGAGGATGACGTTAGACTTGAGTTAAATGGCAGGACACCCAACAGGTGTCTGGAGAATTGCTGTGTGTGAGGAAAACCCTCCCCACATTCAGTGACCAGAGTGCCAGCAGTGCAGTGTTTCTGTGAAGGTAAAGGAGACACACCCAGAGTCTTCCCAACATGCTAAGAGAGCCATGGATGTGGCTATTGCCTTTGTCAGGACACCAACATATCAACCATAAAAGTACCGTTGGCTGGGAGGTGGGACAAGCTGCAAAAAGCCTCCAAGTCCCCACGGTACTGTACTCTGTGGGGCTGCCAACCCTGTGGTCTGGGAAGGTGTTTGGGACATAAGGACCTTCTGAAGGTCTCAGCCATTGAGACTGTGCTTGGCAGCCAAGTAATTGCTTATTTTAAAGTGAGGAACTTGTTTCAGAACTGTCCAGACACAAGGTCATTAAGAACCCCTAATTGGTGGAACTGCCAACACAAAGTTCTGTGCTGTTTAGATCATCCCATGCACTACTTCCTGTGGGGTTGGCTGGGGAATCTAGGACTAGCAGGTGGGAAGAGTGTTCTGTAAGGTGGATGAAGGGCCTGGCATCTAAGGGTTGATCGTGGAGCTGTGGGCCATCATGGGGATGTGAAATATGTGAGTCCGGGTGACATTACCCTCATAGCCTGTTACCAGGACTGTTACCTCTGTGGAAGTCCCCTAAAAGTGGGGAAGTGCAGTCTGTAATTGGGAGGAGCTCTGTAAAAAGAGTCCTCTGGATTTGAGGTTAATTTTTTTTTTCAGGTTTGGAGATGAAATTTAGGTCATCTGGGTTAATATATTAGAAGATGTAGTAGGCCTATTAGATCACACCAACCTTACGTGGTAAGAAGATACAAATATTTGGAGAAACATACTTTGTCTATGTGTTGGAGACTCGACATGGGAAAGATGCCAGTTCTCCAAATGATGTAGAGGTTTATTGCAATTCTTATAAACATCCCAGAAAATAATTTATTTATGTAGGGAGGTTTATTCTAAATTTTATAGTAAAAGGCAAAGGAACTAGAATTGTAAACAATTTTAAGAAAGAAGAATTAAGTAGGAGACATCACTACCCAATTTTAAAGCTTACTGTAGCTATAATGATCAATAATATGTGGTGCTGGTGAAGAGAAGGACATGTAGATCAATGAATTGAATTTTATTGAAGTGAATATATGGAGGGCAATGAAACACATGAAAATATATTCTATATTCTTTATAGTATATTAGTATATATAAAAACTACATATATTATATATATATATAAACTATATATATACATATATTAATATGTAGTATATTAGTTTTTAGGGCAATGCAAACAAAGACCAAGGTGAGATACTCCTACACCTATTAAAACAACTAAAATGAAAATAAAATAATAAAAATACAAAACACTGGCAAGGATGGGGTGGAACTAGATCTTTTACGTGTTACGAATGCAAAATTGTACAGATACTAAGGGAAATAGATCAGCTGTTTCTTAAAAAACTAAATATATACTTAACACATGATCCAGAAACTACAGCCCTAGTCATTTATTTCAGAAAACTAAACTCTAAACTCTAAAACAATCTGTACATAAATGTTGGAGCAACATTACTTATCATTGCCAACAATTAAATGCAACATAATTTTCTAATAAGAGAATGATGAAAGCAACTGTGGCACATCCATACCATGGAATACTACTTAACAATGAAAAGGAACAAACTACTATCTGATTTAAAGAATGAATGGATCCCAAGGGATTATACTGAGTACAAAATACCAATCTTATACTACATGATTCCATTTATTTAATGTTTTTGAAAAGATACAATTTTAGAGATAGAAAACAAATTAGTGGTTGACACAGCTTAGCGATGGTAGGTGTATGATTATAAAGGGAGCATGAGGAGATCTCTGTGGTGATGGAATTCTGTATTTCGGTCACAATGATGATTACATGACTCTACACGTATGATAAAAGAGAAAAGTATATAAATACATTATGCCAATGTCAATATCCTGTTTCTAATACTGACTGTAATCATATAAGATATGACCATTAAGGAAATTGAACGGTACAAGGGATCTCTGTTTCATAATTTTCTTTGAAAGTATAATTATTTAAAAAAAATTATGAAGCTGTATTTCTCAAACCAAATTAATGTTTACATGCCAGTAAATGTTTCACTGAATTCCTAGCAAATCTGCCTACTCTTTATTTTTAGATTCTTTTGACCATTACATTAAAAAAAAAAACCTCATCAAAAATTTTATGTTTATATGTTTACAAGGTAGTTACGTCTAGTCTGGATCAAAAAAAAAAAACACCAAAAAACAAACAAACGCTCCAGGTGTCTCAAGCACAGACAGATGCAGTGTAGTGGTGTAGACTGCAGATTTTCAGGACAGGAAGAGCAAAACTGCCCCCAGAGACAGGCCCCGTGTTCTGTGATCACATCCCTACTGGTCTGTTAGACATCCCCAGGGCCAAATGTATTAACTGCAGTCTCTTCTTTTCTGTATCCCTGATGCCCCGGCATTTGTGGCCTCCTACTGGGGAGGGACTAGCTCATTCTCAGAGGGCTCACCCAGGAGGGGCCTCTCCCAGGAGCCACCCTCTTCATTAGCTCTCCCACACTGAGCCTATGTTTCCCCTGGCCCCAGTCAACCCAGGGGAAGTAGCAGTCAACTGGGGTGCTATAGCTCAAAGGTCACCAGAAGTACTCAAACTAGTCACTCCCAAACTGTTACTAGGCCCTTTTTCTGTGAAAATCCCAATAAAGACTTTGGACTGGGCTTTTCCCCAATGTGCTCCTGTTGTGAACAAAACTACCTGCTCCTCTGTGGCTGCATGTGGTGTGAGGTGTGTGTTTATGTGTGTGTGTGTGTGTGTGTGTGTGTGTGTGTCTCAGGGTGGGGTGGGGCACTCTTTCTTTAGGGACAAGCAAACAATAAAGAAGTAAAGATCCGTGTTCTGTGGCGTCAGACTCCCCATGCAGGCGTCAGTCACTCACACAGAAACAAGTGAGTATCTGGGCTCTCTTCTGGACCCCGTGGGGACTGCCCCCCACTGCCCACGGTCAGGGGACAGCTCAGCCTGCTGGGCACTAAGGGGCAGATGGCCGGTACAAACAGGTCTGAAGTAAGGTATTTTTTTTTTAAGATTTATTTATTTATACATACAAGTTGGGGTACAGGCCAGAGGCGTGGGGTGGCGAGAGGGTTCACCAGAGACAGAGTGGGGAGCAGAACAGGCAGATCAGAAATACACTGCTGAGGGGAGCAGCGGGCGAGGCAGGAGAGGTCTGCCGCGCCATGTGGGATTCTCCCGGGCTGGGCGTCCAACTCACGTCGCCACTGCTGACAGCTCCAAAGCGCAGCACTTAACCGCTGCGCCACAAGGGAGGCCCTGAAGTAAGGTATTTTAAAAGCTTATGGATAATAGCTAACTTTTTTCTCTCTCTCTCTCTCTCTTTTTTTTACTATGAACAGTATCATTTAAATGAAAACAGTCAACATGGAAAATAAATCATTCGAAAGTTAAAAAAAATTCCATAACAAAAAGATAAAAGAGGAACTGATTGATTTGGAGGCTTGGACAACATAATTTAACATCAGCTAAAACTTACTATAGGCAAAACCTCATGATTTCATCAGAACTGGGATTCAAATTATAGTCATTCTTGGGGATCCCATTAAATTTAAGCATTGTACCCACAACAATTTAGGGAAATGATTAAAAGTCAAATAGAAAAAAATAAATAAGCCTTATTTAAATTGTAGCTTTGTCTAAATTTTCCTCAGTTATAGTCCCCACTGTCCTCAAATATATTAAACATAGATGCTATAAGATAAGGACTAGCAAATTAAAATTAAATTAAATATTTAACATTCATAAATTAGCTTGATAAGATGGCACTGCATAAGCCCCCAGGCAATAGTTACCCAGACCATATAATCTAGGCTTAAGTAAATTAAAACAGGGCCTTTTAGGACTAAAGCTTCTTATGTCAAAGCTGGTTCATACTCCCACTGCTTTTCCATTGGATAGATCAATTTTCCCTTGTCTTCAAACTGGAACAGACTGTGTACTGCAAGGTGGGTTACTGCAGCCTTGATGCTCTGTTCTACCTGTTCAGCCCTTTGCCCAGTGCCCCCTATTATTAAAATTGCGGGCTCCACCAGTTAACAATCAGCAACACTTTACTCTTACAGATTTGGTTAATAGCTCAGGGTCTATTTCATAACCTCTCAGTTGCAGTTTGCCTTCACCTCCCAAGGTCACAATACATATTTTCTAGACTATGAGCCGCAAACCGCCCAAAGATACACACCATTGAAGCATCAAATTGCCTAGAGTCTAGGCTGTCCTGAAAATAGAAACCCTCATGGGCCCTGAGCATGGGACCCCCTTAACCTATCTGCCCTTTATACTTTGGGTCATGGAAACAGCATCCCACAAAACTGAGCAGAGCCACCAAGACCTTCTCAAGGCAGGACTGGGCCAAACCTGGGCCCACCAGGGTCAGGGGTTTACTGTGTCCTCAGTCCCTTGCCTCATGTCTCACACCCTCCCCTGGGCTCCTGGCTACCTGGGGAGCCTCAGGAGTAGCTGAGTGAACAGCAAGGGGAGTTCTAGGATGGCACAGCCAACCGTCACACACGGGAAAGCTGCTGATTTCCATCCCTCAGCCAAGATGCCCTTGACAAAAGATGGGACCCAGAGAACAATAGACTTGGACAAACTTTCGGCAGTCATCTTAGCACTGATGCTCTGACCTACGAATGCCTCATCTTTACATTTATTACATACTGTGGGACCATTGCCTGAAAATTGTCCCCTTCAGGGTAAAGAACCTTGGGAATCTCTTGCCTCACAGATCCTCAAAATATAAATCAAAATCACACGTGTCCAGATAGACTAAGGCTATAATACAAGGCCTTACCAAAACACTCCTTATTCCCTTTGGAGCTACAGACAATACTGGCAGGAACCAAGACACCCATTTCTTTTTTCAAAATACAACCCTGGGCTCTTGGAAAATGGTTTTCCCCAGGACTTTCATGTCCCTGATAGATGAGAGATAACATAATTGAAAGATACAATGTTCCTAAACAATTTGCTTTCAAATTCCAGACCAACACATACATTCTTAAATAAATAAATGCCTTGCCCTAGGCCTTAAACTATCTTTATAAATTTTTGATCTTGCCCCTTTCTCTAAGGACTAGAGGCCAGACTGAGGACACGTCCCCTGCTGGGATCCATTAGCACGAGACTGTTCCAAGGGCCAGATGGTTGGACATTTAATTTAGGGCTTTTTATTTTTATTTTATTTTATTTTTAAATATAATAGATATTTATTTTTGTTATTCGTATCTTTTACATTATTGTGTGTTCCCCATAAGTTACCCACCACCTTTCACCCGTGGAGCCATCACCATAGTCCTCCATGCTCCCCTCTTCCCCCCTCTTGAGCCCTCCCCCTGCCCTCCTTCCCTGCTGAATGTCACTTTCTTATTTGGCTCCCCTATATTCCTGTTATAAGTGAAACCATTCGATACTTTTCTCTTTCTTTCTGGCTTATTTCACTGATCATGATCCCCTCTAGGTCCATTCATGTTGCTGCGAATTGCACGTGTTTGGTTTTTTTGAATGCTGAATAGTATTCCATTGTGTATATGTACCACATCTTTTTGATCCAATCATCTATTTTTGGGCATCTGGGTTGTTTCCATACCTTAGCTATTGTAAACAGTGCTGCAATAAACATGCGGGTGCATGTATCCTTTCGGATTAATGTTTTTGTGTCTTTTGGGTATATTCCCAGTAGTGGTATTGCTGGGTCATATGGAAGTTCCATTTCTAGCAGTTTGAGGAACCGCCATATGGCTTTCCATAGTGGTTGCACCAGTTTGCATTCCCACCAGCAGTGTAGGAGAGTTCTTTTTTCCCCACATCCTCGCCAACATTTGTTGTTGCCTGTTTTATTAATGTGCGCCATTCTCACTGGTGTGAGGTGGCTTTTTAAACCTAAACTTCCACCCCAAACCAAAAACATGTCAAGTAGGACTGTACATCTTTCTGGTGACTGCCGGTCCTGTTGCACCATATAGATTTTTTTTAGTTTTTAATTTTTAATTTATTTTTAATTTTTTAAATTTATGTCCTTTACATTATTGTGTATTCCCCATAGGTTTGGGTGTTTTCATTTGTTAAGGATCCGAGACCCAACCCTCTCCCCACTCAAAGTAACTACAGTTAATTGCCAAATTAAACAATGCGACTGTCCACACCCACTCCACACCAGTTAGTGTGTATACACTTAAAAGGGATTCCCAAGTGGTTGAGTTAAGCTGGGGATGACTCACCCCCTGTGCTGGAGACAATTCATTCCATATGCTAAATCTCTGGCCCAGCACCCTGGGCTGCCTCTCAAGGCAGAATTGAACACAAGACAATTTTACTTTCCTTCCTTCAAAATTAGAGATTTTCCTGTTTCTGAGCCTTCTGTTAGCTTAATCCACGATCACAGCAGATTCCTTGCTCTCTGCTCTAGAGTTCCACGCTTACAGGGGAATCTGGTAGTGGGTATTGTTATGTGTGTCATTCTAGAATGGAGATGAGAGCTTTCCCCTGGATTCTCCTGCTCATGTCAGTCAACCCCTCTCCTCCGCAGACGGGACCGCTCATTCCCTGTTCCTTCCCCACTACCTGCCTCCACTTTCCACCACTATATCTCATCTGATGTGCCCTGCACACCCACACCTGGTCACCCACGAAGGCCACCTGTCATCACAGAGACTTACCAGTTCATTCCTGCCACAATACACGTGCTGGGCCTGCCGCCTTCAGCTGAGCATATTTCTATCACACTTTACAACTGCTTCAAGATACTGTGAGAGCCCTCCCCCTACAATTCAGACGTTTTCTTGGCTAATGTCATATAAGTAGAAAACCTAGCTATGGGATGGCCCACAAGGACTCCGTAGCCCTCTGTTTGTGTTTGTCTTTGCTTTTCTCATAGTAAGATGATGTCTGTGCTGTTTGGGACATCATATGCCCGACTCCTTAAAACTTCCCACTATCATAGACCCAGAATTTCCTTACAAAGATGCCAAATGTCCACAGCGCAAGTGAAACGAGGCCCGTTACTACTGGCCCTGCAGCGGTGAGCAAACCCACAGCACTGGGGCTGTCGCAGCTGCCGGAGCAAAACGCAGCGATGTTCATGTGCCTTCTAGTCACACGCGGACGCCTCTGATAGCAGGGACTCCGGGGAACGTGCCAGACTCAGCCCCGAGATGGGGAAGCGAGCACAGCAAAGATGAAATACTCTTAAGGCCAAAGACAGAATCTCCAGTGCAAAATTTCTTGAATAGTTATTCACAAATATATTCCTCTTTTAAAAATATTCTCTCTGTAATTTTTTTTCTCCGTGTGTTTTGCATATCAAATGCATGTTTACTGTTCAATAGATATTATAATCCTTTTAATGTTGATTACACCAGATATAATATTATCTAGTATAGCAGATCTCAAATGATATTAATCAAATACCATTCCATTGAGTTTTAATTTGTATTAACCTTAGTAAGCACAATCAAGAATCCTATTCTTGTTTTTCACTTCATTACAGAATGTATCAGGTGCCTTACGTCGTAACGGGGTAATATTCCCAATAGTAACTATTAAGGAAACAAGAAAACAAGGATAAAGTTTTTGATTCATATTTTTAAGGCATCACTAGTCAGAGAAAGCAAATAAGGCTAGATCTATTAAAATTTCAAGGAAGGGGCCTTTGAAATGTAAGATGATTCCCACCACTTTGCTCTTGGTGGCAATCGCTGACTGGGAGTATGGGCTACAAATTAGTACTCAGCTGGGGGAGGTGGGGAGGTGATTGCTGGAGGGATGAGAAGTCTGAATGGTTCCATGGTAACTATTACCCCTCTAGCAATGTTTCAATGTGAGCAGAGCACATATTATCCCTATTTTAAAATTAAGCAAACTGAAGCCCCAGAAATCAACACTTATTGAAAACACACATTCATGGCAAATTTATAGCAAAATTAGTAAATTTATGGCAAACTCGAATTAAAATCTCGGATACTCAGAAACCCAAGACTTCTTTTGTCATCTACGTGGTCACACAAAGCAGCAGCTTTTGGAGGAGAGATTTAGATCTTGAAAGTACTGAGGGCAAATGAGTAAGCATGCCTCTGCTGCCCTCTAGTGGCTATGTAGGTGCATGACCGCTTTCCCATGGATTCTCCCTTCTTCACTCCTTCCTTGGGACCCTGTTCCTGGTTTCCTTGACGTTATATCTTATTATCCAGCCCCTCCTCCCTCGTGAGACATTTGTTGAATTCTAATGATATACTGAAAGGCAAAACAAATAAAATAAAAATAAGCTAAACTAAGAACTTCTAAAGGGAGTATAAAATCTGTCACTATGTAGTGTATTTAGGAAACTTCTGGGAGGTATCCTAAAACAAAACAGGTGAGAGATAAAACTGCGAGCAAGTGAATGGATGCTGAGTCTATAGCCAATTACTGCGTGTAGCCCACTGACTGACCTGGAGGGCTTGCTTGCGAGTAGCTGAGATCCAGGCGTGGCTTCTGACAGTTGGTGCCTCCGATAGTTTAAGAAAATTGCTGATATCTTGTCCCTTTATTGAAAATACAGCATTTGAGAGTTGATGGTCTCAAACACATTGCAGTGCTTCAAAATATTTGCTAAATTTTGAATATGTATGGTGTAGAAGGCTAATGAGTGAAGCTGGAAATTTCTGAAGCTTTAATCTAAGTGTCCATCAGCCTTTTAGGAATGAGAAGGTAAAGACTATTGGGTTCTGCTTTGCAAGCCACAGAGAAGGATCAAGCTCTAGGAACAGAACAAACACAAGGAGTTGGTGAACTCACTCACTCACCTTCTAGGAAGGGCCAACAGGGCACCTCTCCGTCTTACAGAGGGAGGCGGAGATGCTCGCTGGTGAGGACAGCATCATCTGGCCCCACTGTAATTCATTTACTGACAATATCAAGCATACAATAAAAACCAGTACATGTGGAGGTATGTATTGAGTGATAACCACAGCAAAATAACAGAAAACTGATAGGTTTTAACAATACTGATATTGGAATTAGTACAAGGAATTTCAATATTATTTTAATATTTTTGATTATTAAATTAAAATTATTTTGAGTAGCATATTCAAATTTAATAAAGAAAATTGAGAAAATAGTCTCACAAGATGATAGTAATTTTGTTTTTTAAATTTTATTTATTTATTTATTTTTATTTATACATACAAGTTGGGGTACAGGCCAGAGGCGTGGGGCGGCGAGAGGGTTCACCAGAGACAGAGTGGGGAGCAGAACAGGCAGATCAGAAATACACTGCTGAGGGGAGCAGCGGGCAAGGCAGGAGAGAGGGGAGCAGCGGGCAAGGCAGGAGAGGTCTGCCGAGCCATATGGTATTCTCCCCGGCCGGGTGTCGAACTCGCGTCGCCTCTGCCAACAGTTCCACGCGCAGCGCTTAACCGCTGCACCACCGGCGAGGCCCTAAATTTTATTTATTTTTAAACAAGAAGTTTATTTAAACAAGATACTTACTTGAAGGGAAAACTATCTAGGGCTCATTTCTTTCAGAATAACATATCCCTCCTTACAGATTGCCCTTCATGTAACTTCTATGGACAAAAATGCCATACAATTTTCCTTGGTTTTACAATGACAAATCAAAACCAAAATTCTTCAATCAGAAAAGGTATGCAAGAATATTTATGGTATTTTGTTGTTGTTGTTGTTTAACACTGACAGCACAAAAACTTACTGGAATGTCAAGAGCTGAATGAGGATGCCACTAATGGAGAAAGGGAATATTTTCACAGAACCAATATCTTACCCCATCCCATTCCATTTCATGTCAATCAAAACATACGGTTGGCCATTTAGTTTAAAAATGCAATGTATCTGTGCACATACACCAGTTCCTTTACTTACAATAAATGAATAGAGAAGTCAAAATGAAAGAAGAGAGAAAACTAAGCTTAGTAGTCAGATGTGATGGAACCAACTGCAGCTTTCCAACTGAGAATGTCTTCTTGGTCTGGAGGAAGAAAATTCTGGAGTAAGTAGCAGGTCCCTCTTCAGTGGACACCTGTCTGCTGGGACAGGTCAGTGAGGCTTCACTCTCCGGGTCCACCTGGGCAGCCCTGTCTGTTTCACAGATTGGCCCCCAGGGTGATCGGAATCTGATCTGCCTCACTGACAAAGCGGTGTTCACAATAAGCTCTCATTAGTTACTAAGAAGTGTGTGTCTTAATCTTAAACTGCACCACAGCACTATCCCGACCCCCACCTTCAAGTTAATATCATCTGTGTTCTCAGCTCCGATTTCCTCCTTGGGCTTCTCCTAGGCCTTGGGGAGAGACTGCCTCTCCTCAGCCACCACTTCATAAAAGAGGTGCCAGTCTGCGCAGCCAACAGCAGAGGACCAGCAGCTCCAGGAGCTGCAGGAGGAGGAGGCTGAGGCAGCAGTGGGGGTGGGAGGAGACGATCGTAATTTTAAAAGCACCGATTTGATAGTTTAGAAATTTGAATAGAAGACCTCAGTATAAAGAGTAGACAGTTGCAGACAGGATTAGTGATCTGGCAAAAAGTAACAAACTGCAATCTAGCATTCTATGCACAGTAACAGTGTTCTTCAAATATTAAGGTGAAATTATTTACCCAAGGGGAATACAAAATATAAAAGATATAAATAACAATAAAAATATATTAAAAAAATAAAACAAAAAAGAAGAAACATTTAAAAGGGATAAATTAAACTGTCATTTTAGCAGAGGACACAATTTTCTTAAAAGAAAATCTTTACAAACTCTCAGGATTAATTATTGAATACAGCAAAATAATAAAAAACCTAATTCACAACAGGTAACTTTTGCTATTTAAAAAAAAATAACTCCCATCCCAAATTAGTGGCTTAAAACAGCGATTTTGCTTAAGAATCTGAATTGGGTCAGGGCTCCGTGTGGAGAGCTTGTCTGCCCAGGCGGCAGCTGCCATCAGCTGGGATAGAACAGAGGCTACACCCCGCCCCCCTCTGCTGATGGCTGGATCCACGAGGGCTCACTCCCTCCATCTGGTGGCGGCGGCTGGTATTGCCCAGGACCTCGTGAGGTTTTGACTGTAAACCTGTTGCTCTGCTCTGTGGCTGTTTGACTTTCTCACAGAATGGCGCTTGGTTCCAAGCAGGAATACATCAAAGAAAACCAAAGTGGAAGCTCCATTTTCTGAAAGGAAAGTTTCGGAAACTAGCACGGTCCCACTTCCAGTGTATTCTGTTGGTCAGACAAAATCCAAATTTGAAAGACAGATTTATAGATAAATGATTAGATGAGAAACGGAGATCTTTGATATTGATCAGTTATATAACATCAGTCTGAGAGACCTGAGAGCTGTGATATAGTTACAGTTGTGATCAGTAGCCCTGAAGATAGAGTGAAGCACAGACACCCAAGGACTGTCTGAGCGGGCCCATGTAAACTGCTGCTGGTGAACAGCCCTAGCTGATGACGGTTATCAAGCACACTGACCCCGTTGTGCTGCCACTGTAAGACCTCAGGTGGCACAGAGTACAGATGCTCTCTGAGACACTCAGTGAAACAAATGCTTATCACTAGATGAATAAAGAAAAGGTGGTAACGCATACAGTGGTATTATTGAGCCTTTAAAAGGAGGAAATCCTGCCATATACAAAACATGGGTGAACCTGGAGGATATTATTCTAAGTGAAGTAAGTCAAAGTAGGACCAATATTGCATAATTTCAATTACTGAGGAATATAAAATAGTCAGACTCATAGTAGCAGAGAGCAGGATGGTGGTTGCCAGGGCTGGCAGAGCGGGATTAGGAGTTGCAGTTCAAGGGTGTAAAGATTTGATTATGCAAGATGAACAAGCATCAGCGATCT
Source organism: Scalopus aquaticus (assembly GCA_004024925.1). Classification (NCBI taxonomy): domain Eukaryota; kingdom Metazoa; phylum Chordata; class Mammalia; order Eulipotyphla; family Talpidae; genus Scalopus; species Scalopus aquaticus. The sequence continues at coordinate 56,222 of PVIJ01009366.1, forward strand.
CTTATACAAACATCACCCCTACTGTTAACAGTACCATATTGTGTATTAAAATATGGCTAAGAGGGTAGATCTCATGTTAATTGTTCTTATAATAAAAATATTAAATTAACTGGGGGAGATGAAGTGTTCAGAATATATAATTGTTACCAGCATGAAAATTATTTGAGTACATATTATCCCACCAATATCAGAGGTCAGAACTATTCTTCCTGAGTTTTAATTAAGATGTGGGTAGGTCTCTGTCCCTTCAAACCACAGTGAGAGTTTTAACTCTGAACTTCAGTACTTGCTGGCTACTCTTGGACTTTCATTCCCAGGTAGCTTTAAGATCTGGCATATGTGGAAAGGGAGAAAGATTTCAAATGTGCTTGAGGTTAACCCAGGCCTCCAGCAGTTTTCTGTTCCCTGAAAAAGTACCACAGGGAAAAGACCCCATTCTGTCTTTGGGGCTTTGGGCTGCCTCAAGCCCAGTGCTGCACTGAAGCTCGAGAAAGTTATCTGAAGGAATCTGACCATGAATGTCAGTTCCTTAAAGTTTCTACTTTCTGACTCCATCTCTGTGTCACTGCCCACACCTCACTTGTCTACCCTTTCTCCAGAGAATTCCCAGACCCAAGGCTTCTCCTCAGACTGAAGGATGAATCAGCAAATTTGCTTTGGTTGTGGGGAACAGCTGCGATTGTCAGCTTACCTTGTCAGGGTTTTCCCTTCTCTAGAATTTTATTTCATCCAGTCCATGTTGCTTTCATAGCTCCTCTTTCCCTTTAAAGTATGAATTTTGTGGAGTTGTTTTTTTTTTTTTTTTGGTGTTTTGTTTTGATTTTTGTTTTTCTAGCTGTGATGCAGTTACAAATGACATGTCTCTCAAATATGCATTAACAAATTTGTCTTCCCCCATCTCTTGCAATTTTCCCCCTTATTTGACAGGTGTGCCTTCTTGCATTCCAAGGAAAAGGGAGTTAAACAGTAGTTGTTAACAAAGCAAGCTGGGGTCCACCCAAAATCTCAGATCTCCAGTTTGCCTGCGTCAAAAGGACTTGCCCACACTTTCCCCCTCCCCTTTGCAGACCCTTGCCCATCTCCCCTTTCTTCCCCCTTGTATAAATACCCCTGGCCTCTGCCAAAGAGCAGGACTGTGGGCTTTGAGACAGGAGTCTGCTGCCCTCCTCATTTGTCAACAAATTAAACCACTTTCCTTTTCCTCAAACTCTGTTTCCTTTTATTGGCTGAGGGAAACTGAGGTCAGCGTTCAGTATTAGCTGCTGTGCTGGGAGCATGGGCTGATGTGACCCTACATGAAAGTTGAAAGTCCTGTTAGTCTTCTCTTATTTTCTTCCATATTTCCACTAGACTGTTTTGCGCTTTTTACCTTCTTATGTGCTTTCTTCTTCTTTTTCTCCTTTTTCTTCTTCTTTTTTTTTAATGCAGACATTGTAGAAGAAAACTAGAAGATAATTTGAAACTCCAAATAATGTCCTTTTTCCAGTGGATTTTTAGTTTGCTTGTTTCAAGCAATGAGGCTCAAGGTACCAACAGCCCCACATCACCTGAATTCGGTCTAGCCTGAGTTGTCTGGAACGTGGGCTTCACTCCATCAGGGAATATCTACTTCTACTTCTTTTTTTCCATGTTCTTATGGAAAGTCTACTTTTACCTTAAAGGGGACAGACCTTTCATCGGGAACCACAAATTGAAAAATTTGTCCTTCTTGCCCTATAAACCTAGAATTAACCAGATGATACATTTTGTAAGTGTTTTTGTGTAATGGGAGTAAAATGAAAAGAAACACAACTCCTTTGGGTAAATTCTGTGAGTGTGATTGCGGGATTGTATAGCAAGAGCAAGTGTGTTTTTGTGAGAAACTGCCAAACTGTTTCCAAAGTGGCTGAGCACCATGCAGCGAGGGAGAGCTCCATCTGCTCCACTCTTTGTCAGCATTTGGTGGTGTCATTGTTTTGAATTTGGGCCATTCATAGAGGTGTGTAGTAGTATCTCATTTTTTTAAGATTTATTTATTTATGCATACAAGAGCTGGGGTGTAGACCAGAGGTGTGTGTGTGTGTGGGGGGGGTGGTAAGCGGATTCCCCAGAGACAGAGGGAGATCTACTGAAATACACTGCTGAGGGTAGCAGTGGGCGAGACAGAAGAGGTCTGCTGCACCTTGTGGAAGCTCCCTGGCCAAGGATCGAACTCGTTCTGCAGTGGCTGTCCTTAGCTTCATAGTGCTGAGACTTAACTTGTCTCACCACCTGGGAAACCCTAGTATCTCATTGTTTTAATTTGCATTTTTCTGATGAAATTTGATGTGGAACCTTTTTTATTTTAGTGGCATACAGTAATAACCAGCACACAAGTGTTTACAGCAGCTTTCTTCGTAATTGTCAAAAACTTGGAAGCAATCGAGATATTCATCAGTAGTTAGTGGATAAACTGGTCCATCTAAACAATGGAATATTACTTACTATGTTAAAGAACTAAATTATCAAGCCATGAAGAAAACATGGAGGGTCTTCACATGTATTCTTAGTAAGTGAAATGAACTCATCTGAAAAGGCTACATATTATATATGATTCCAACTATATGACTTTCTGAAAAAGGACAAACTGTGAGAAGATAAAAGGATCAGAGGTTAGGGGACAGAGTGGGATAAACAGGTAGAGCACAGAGTGTTTTAGGGCAGCATAACTATTCTCTATGAGGGCCTCCTTGTGGCGCAATTGGTTAAGCGCAGCACTATGAAGCTATCCAGAGCCAGAAGCTATCCAGAGCCACTGCAGCATGAGTGCAATACCCGGCCAGGGAGATTCCCACATGGCACAGCAGACCTCTCCTGCCTCACCTGCTGCTCCCCTCAGCAGTGTACTTCAGTCAATCTGGCTGTCCTGCTCTGCACTGTCTCTGGTGAATCCTCTCACCACCCCACACCTCTGGCCTACACCCCAGCTTGTATGCATAAATAAATAAATCTTTAAAAAAAAAAAAGCAAAACTATTCTCTATGATTCTATGACAGTGCATAAATGTCATTATACATTATATATCCACTAGCGTCTACAAAACCAAGCCAACACAATTAAAAATAATATCCTTATTCCTTAAAATAAAAGAATACAAATATTAAAGGCCACATGAAACGTGGTGTAGTTAACTATTGTATCTGCCATTCAATGTATGTTTCTTCTTCATTTAACAAATGGTATCATATTCTTCTCAAACCAGAGCTGGAATCTTGAGAAACAGCTTCTGCCTGTGCTGTGTTGCTAACTCACGTGGCTTGGGCTGTAGCTATGTGGTGCTTGTGTTACCTGAGCATTGGCAGAAGTCTGAGCACTTCCAGAGTTCCTGCCTTTACCAAAGACCCTCCCATTAGCAGAACTATAAAAAGCACTTTTATTCCATGGATGAAAGTAAATGAAAATAAATAAAGAAGTTTTGGGAAAAAATTAGGTCAGCTTTATTCTCATGTACAGTCTTAAAAGGAGTGTGTGAACAGTCTGGATTTTCAGAAAGACTGAAGACCCATGTTTAGGTGTGGCTGGTGCCCCTCCCTGGACTCCTTCCCCCATAAAGAGATGGCATTTGTAATGTTGGAGAAAATGATATGAGCATCTCTTTCCTCGCACCCTTCTTCCCTTTCTCCCTTCTCCTCTTTCTTTCCTCTTTCCGTCCTTCCTCCACTCTGTTTTCATTTGATAAGTTATTTTCTATCCCTGATTCATTTTTTTTCATTTGTGCAGATGAACACTTCAGAAGGCAGGGCCGTGTAGGCCATGAATAGAAACCTGTTTCCTGACTGACAGAGAGGTGATTGCGTATGAAGTCAGTGTAAGGCGATGGGAGCAGTTTAAATCTGGAATGACTTGCTGTAAGGAGAGACAGACTTCTTTCATAAAAGGGTGAAGGGTCCCCAATCGATGACGTGCTCTTTCTAAAATCTCCTTCTTTCTCATTTATTACCTGTGAATGAAATCAGATGGAAAATATTGTAGAGGACACCACAGAAAGCATTTAAAAAACTACACTTAGAACGCAACCATACAAATTAAAGTTTGTGATCATGGATGGTTCCTTATTTTTTCTTCACAAAAGGAGAATCTACAACTCAGTTCCCAGGCAGGGCTCGGCTCCAGTGGGGTTGACCTCTCAGGGGCTCACACAGCGGCCTGGGGAGGCTCTGGCTGTGGGCATGGAAACCCCCTGGGCAACTGTGGGGATGAGCCAGGTCACACCTGGATCCCCACAGACTTTCTGTAGTGGTCACCTCAGAACTGAAATGACTCACTAGTGGGTAATGCAGACTGAGAAGTAATGGTTTCAGAACAGTCTCTAATCTGCTTAGATCAAGGGGATTGGAAAGAAACAGACAGAGGCAGAGAAGTGCAGCAGAGTGTGGAGCAAACAGATTTTCAGCTAATGGGAAGAGAAAAAAATGCTGATACCAAACAAGTTTTAGGGTTAGTCCGATGAGGAAATAGAGGAAGCCTCAGAAATGAAAATGATGCTCTCACATTCTAGAATGGAAGTATCTGATTTATTTTGGGGCTGTCTTTAAATCCATTTCTGCCTCAACAAACAATCCCATGCTATGGCATAAAAGTTTTTTTTGTTTGTTTTCAGTATTTGCTTCAGGACTGAGGCTCTAAGAGATACTGGCCATTCTCAGCTCCAGAAACAGACCCACTCACGACACCCTCACGAGGGACTACTTCGGGCGTGAGATATAGGGGCTGGTAGCCCCAAGCCCAGTGGTGCCCAGCGGAGCCTGGGACTGTGACAGTCACGGCAACTGGAGGGACTTGACTACCTAGACAGGAATTAACTTTTGTTGCAGCTGTAAATCCCCACCCTGTCATCTTCCAGCAATTTCGACCAACTAAGAGATCTCCTCCTACTAGTATAGGAACAAACAGTCACGCTGAGCCCAGTGCTATAAGAAAACTTGCGCTGCCCTTGAGTGAGGGGCCGCAGGTGCCACAGACACAGACCTGGGACACCAGCCTGCGGCCCTGCTCGGAAGTGCCCTGTGCTCTCCGGTGTGCGTGGCCATGAGACTGATGACAGAGCTGCTTGTCTCATGCTCTCCTGTCCACTTCTGCATTTACAAAGGCAATGGGTTTACTTTTGTTCTTTTTTGCTTTTTTCACTTCCCCATAGTGAGACCTTAGGTTGAACCAAGTCTCTGATCAGCATTTTGTGACTAATAAAACTAGCAGAAAATTTGGGCCTGGTAGTTTCCTATGTGTTCATCATTTAGTCCATTAACACTGGTCAAAAAGTTTCTACAAAAGTCATATAACTGAAATAAAATTAGTCATTTCCTATCAATTTGTATGCTCAACATGAATATGACAGTCAAAGTCTAGTTTTGGCTCTAGCTTTTCTGTAATGTGCAATAAATGGATGTTTACATGACAAAATGCATGCCAATAGTAATAGATCTATGATTAATACCTGTAAAAACCAAGTCATAGACTACTTCTTAGATTTCTTCTCTTGTCTCTTGCACAGCTGTTCAGGAACATCTCTGGGGAGTGTCCAGCAGTAGTCAGCCAGCAGTGTAGTTGTCTGAGGCCGGCTCCGACCAAGGTTGGGTTTCCGGGGGTGGTGGGGAAAGCGTCGGCGGCGTGGGCGAGTTCCGTGGGGAAAAGGGGGTGGGGAGCGAGAGACAGCACACACCAGAGAGTGTGATCAGGCCGTTCCACTTTATTATTGGAGAACAGGGTTTTTAAAGCATAAGAAGAATTAACTACTGACAATGGCAGGGTGATTACAGATATTCAGATACATAATCAATTACGTACTTTGAGGGGAATCAAGGAACTTTGGAAAAATGTCTCTTCTCTGATGTAAATTCCAGCAAGGTACAGGACATAATCTTCAACCTTTGTCCTAGGCCTAGGGTGGAGGCTGCTCTCTCCATACCTATTGTCTGAAACCAAGACCAATGATAAAAGAAACATCTTTATGCTAATCTCTGGAGGAAATAATCTAAGGAACTATAAGCTGATTTTTCCAGGCAAGGAAGGGAAATAGGGGAAGGGATTAATTGTTCTTTGTTCAAACATTAACCCTTGACCGGGCAAGGACACTTCACTGTTACAAGGATATCTCGCTGCCAGGATCTAACGAGTAAGGCCAATGCATGCAGGCATGGTGGAAAAACTTAGTTACTGTTCTCCTGAAATTATACTTAAATTTATTTGCAAGAAGAAATATCACATCCTGACTTTGGGAACACTTCCTTGAAGGCTCACCACCCATAAAGTGACCTTGTCAAAACAATATGGGGGTCTAGGCTGCGACATTGTAGTGGACCATTTTCCCTGTTATCTTTGTTCCATTGATGCGGTATCTTGAGGAAAACGTTCGCCATGTTCATCACTAACCATACCACAGTTTTCAGGGAAGAAATCTAGATGGGAATGAAGGAAGTGGATCTTTAGAGACATTGTGTGACCAAGTTTCTGATACTGCATCAGCATGTCTTCTACTAGTTCCTTGTCGTTTTCTGCCCTACCATTCCCAAGAAAGTTTGTAGACACTAGGCGAAAGCATTCCATGCTTGTTTCACAGCACCCTGCAGCAAGTTGTTGAACCGGTCATCTCAGTGCAGATGGAATGTTTGGGTAGACTATTCTCAACTACTTTTGCTTCGTTATTCTGCCAGAAAGAGGAGGAACCAAGCAGAAGTAACAGTCTTTTATGTGGTTGTTTGCTCTCTCCACACCATGGGACTGCAATCAGCATTGATGGTTTTTTGCTATTTCACCACTGTGAAAGCTGTGTTGTACATATAGCACAGCATATATGTGGGGCCCAAGGCTTGTCTTGGTCACCAACCTTGCATCCAAAGTCAAGATGATAAGCCTTCTTCACTTGAGAAATGATCCTTTTCTTCTGGTTGACAAATGTCACTTCCCCACAAATAGAGCAGAAATTGTCCATGCTATTAATGCACTTTCAAGGCATTACATTCTTATTGTGCCTAAATGGATAAAATAATAACAGTTCTATGGAAAAGTAGCTGTCCCGCACAAAGTCTGAAATATTTTCAATGCTCAACCTTTCCTACAAGGCTTACTATAGTGCACTGCTGATGTCAGCTTACTTCAGCAGCCGCCTGGCAATAGTATTGCATTGCATCAGAAAGTGATGCAATCAACTCTGGATGATGTGTGTATGATGGTATTATCCAATACGATGCAATATTACATCATTCTAGGCTGATTTAGGATGTTGTTGCAGCCCTACTGGATAAATTTACATGGTGACACATATAAAATGAATTATATGAAATATCTTCAAAACGAGAGCAAATACAAAATGTTCAGGGTTACATTCATGTTCAGCACACCAAGATACTACAGATTAGGGCATTTTAAGTTAACGATCTCACTGTTGACCAGTGTAATCAATGGGTCTAACTTCTGTGTAACATTGAATATTTGTATCAACTCCCATCACATGGAAACAACTCCCCCGACCCCCAAAACTCATCAGTTTAAAAAATCAGATTTTGAATGTTCTTAAGATGCTATTTTATTCTCTAGGGTCTCATATACATTTCTGCTAACAGGCACTCCTGCTGGCTGTTAATTATCCATGCTGCTTTTGCAATCAAGTCCTATCACTTCTTACAAATTGCTTTGCTCTTACATGGGTGGATAATTCAGGCGTTCAGTCCATGTGGGTTGCACTGAAAGCGCTCAGATATCTTGGATTATCCTGGGATGGTCTTGATGTTCCATGACAGGATAAGTGCTGGAGCCCCCCTCAAGACAAAGCTGGGGGCTGGGGGATCCTTAACGGGCCTCTAGACTCCCCCAGCAGGGCATGGGCTGTCGCGCGCTTCCCGCCAGCAGGAACACACGCGGCACACACACACTTCTTTTTCTGGTGGCTTCTTTCTTCTTCTTTATTGCGCACACAGCTCAAACTTACACAGAATTATGACCAATTGCATAAAAGGGGAAGCACACAATGACCAATCAGTTGCTTGTTCACGTGCACGCTATTGCGCACAAGCGCAGGCACGGGGCTTGCATGAGGTGTTCACGCTTAGGGTGTTCGCATACCCTGGCCAATCAAACGCACGTCCTGTTTTACTTTCCTTACATGGGCATGTTTACCATTGCTCGTAGACTTGCTGGGTATACAGCCAAGCGCCGTCTTGGGAGGCTAGGAGGGGCGCGCCCGACAATGGACAAAAGGGCTCTCCATCCCTTACATGGATTTATCCTCACCTGGGCTCTGCAGATACCCTTGGGATTCTGGGGAAAGAGGCGGGGGCACAGCAAAGCAGAGGGTCTCTTTGAAAAAGTGAGATGAGCATTACCATCCCTGACCCTTTGGGCATGTATTGCCCATCATGTGGAGGGTCAAGTCTTGGGTAGGAGGTTTCATAGTCCTTGAAGTGGGTCTGACAGTGACCCCACAGGGATGGTGGGGGAAAGGTCCACCCTCTGGTGGTCAGGAACTGTGCCAGCGTGTTCCCGGGGACACGCTCGAGGAATGTGTCATGGAGCAGGTTTGCAAGGCAAGACTCTGCTGCCCAGTGAGCAGCCCTCCTGCTGTTTACTAGCAGTAATACACAGCATTATTGATAAGGTGACAATGGCAGGAGGAGCAGGGACTAGAGGAAACAAAAAGTAATCAACTTCATGGGGAAGGGGAGTGGGGATGGATGTGTCAGCCATGAATCCAGGGAGGACTTCCTGTGCAGGCACTTGGTGTCATTTCTGAGCTACTCCCAGACCACCTCAGACCATGGCCACACAATCAGTCAGCGGCTACCTAAGCGTCCCCAGTTGCCTCGTGATGTGGTCCTTTTTCTTAATCCTACACACACACACACACACACATGCGTGCACACACACACACACATGCACACACACACTTGGGTGTATAGAGAGGCCATGCACACACAGGTGCAGAGACCCCAAATGGTAGAGAAGCCACACATCTGTTTCTGCTCGCAGCACGCATGGCTCATGCACCAGAGCTCTCACTGAGCACCATTCACCTGACAGGCCCGAGGTGACACTGCCACCTTGTGTCCCACTGGGTTGGGGTCAACTGCACACCTGTTGCATTTGGCTTTAGTTCTGCATGCTTCTGTGAAACTCTCATGTGGGAATAACAACTCCATGTATTTAGTAGAACACGGGCTGCTTTGTCACGGATGAGATGCCAAAGCAACTGATGGGTCACGGTCAGCAGCGGCTTACGCAAAACATTTTGCCACATCTAGAGAACAAAGTGAAAAGTTAAGTGTGATCCTCAGGCACTTAATCTAGTTGTACAGAGCAGAGCTTCTCGTGTAGACTGGCTCCCACCTATGGCAGGTGCAGAGTGAGGTTTCACGCAGGGCTGGGTGTGCAGGGTATGCGGTGCCAGACAGTGAGGTGAGGGCAGAGGAGGTGTTCTGGCTGCCACTGACCCCGTCGCCGCCCGCCTGTTCAGACTCCAAATCTGTAACTACAAGGACGGGTCTCACCCGAGGTCCAGCGCACAGTACAAGAGGCTGGCGAGAGGCAGGAGCCACAGAGACGCACATTTTCTTTTGTGACGGATGTCATGCCTTGTGAGTTTCCCTGAGAGAGAGGCCTGCTCTTTGCATGTAAGTGCTCAAGTGTTCAGATTCTGGAGGCACCTTTGTCCCTAACAATCCTTGAAGGAAGGAGGGGTTCCTCACATGGCTGCAGGCACCAGGGCAGGGCTCTAGCTGATTGGAGCTGCACTGCTGCAGGAAGCCGGAGCTATAAATATAGGAGAGGATTGGCTCTGCCCTCTAAGGTGAAGGTCAGGGGTGAGTGGCCTCCAGCACTTTCCCAACAAAGGTTTCCACCATTTCTCTTCCTTATTTAGTTTTTGTGATCCTTAGTTACACCACAGAGAAAGCTCCTAGGGGCATGTGGGGCTTTTCATTGCAAAATTATGTGTAACACAAAGACTGGAAAAGATCCAATGCTCATTATATGCCACAGCGCAGGCCCCTGTTAAGTGCACATCGGAGGGCAGAGAGGAGAGGCAGTGAGGCCTGGGCGAGGCTCTGCAGCTTCTGGTAACCGCAGCAGCCAAACTACCACTGAAGGCAGAAGCTGGAACTGGTCCCAGCTGGAAATGAAGTGAATAAGGACTGAGCCCCGGGCAGACTAACCCCGCAGAGCCACCTGGCTGCACCCGCCATGCCTGGACTTCCCCAGTCACCCTCTGCTTATCTAGACATTTCTTCACGATAAAATCCTCAGAATTATTTTCGTCCCTAATTTATCTGGACCAGAGAATGGTCCTCCCTGCATGCACTGACCAGCTCCTGGTGTGAGTTTTCCTCAGGCCTCCTGACTGTGTTGGTTACGCGCCTGTCGCCATGTACCAGACTGGCTTCCAATGATCTGGTCCTTTCTGGGCCAGGAGTGTGGACCCTGCACTGTTGAGTTCCTCCAGGGGTTCACCCCAGCCGGTGGGGGTGATCACGGTGCTGTGACACTGCAGGGGTGGCACGGGACCCCCAGATTTGGCACATGGGGGCCTTCGAGGCAAGCAGGAGAGAGCAGCTTCAGAAACGCCACACGCAGCGCCTCCGGAGGAAGCCCTCGCAGCTTTGTTCTCCGGGTCTGTCGGGAACATGGGGTGTCCCTACCGCCAAGCTGCTCTCTAGAAGGACTGTGCCCGTCTGTGCTTGCCAAAGGGCGTCCATGAGTGTAAAGTTACTTCACACCCTGTCAAGTACCAGTCTTTCAACTTTTGCCAATCTGACAGGCAATATAGTTTAGATTTTTGTGTGTTTTACAAAACCTAAATTTTTATTTTGCTCTATTATTGTTAGTTTGACTCTTCTGAGTTTTGTGTCTAGCTTAGGAAACCCTTCTCCATTTCAGTAGTATGAAAACTTAATATATATTCTCTAATTACTTTCATTGTAATTCTTTTCAAGTTGTATTATTTTTTACTGAGATAAAGGGAATCCACTTGCCACTTATTTTTGTGTATGTAGGGTAGGGACAGAACTTTTTTTCTTTTTTTTTTTTTACTTTATATTAGTGTTTTTTTATAATATATATTTTTATTGTTATTTATGTCTTTCACATTTTGCATTCCCCTTGGGTAGCCCACCACCAATTCACCCGTGATCCATCTCCATGGTTCCTTGTGTTCTTTTCTATTCCATTTTGTGCCCTTTCCCTTCCCTCCCTCCGGCTCCTTCCTCCCCCCC
>PVIJ01009367.1:0-67343 GCA_004024925.1 Scalopus aquaticus
GGATTCTCCCTGGCCGGGCGTCGAACTCGCGTCGCCGCTGCCGACAGCTCCACAGTGCAGCGCCGAACCGCTGCGCCACCAGGGAGGCCCTTTTATTTTATTTTTTTAAGATTTATTTATTTATGCATATAAGAGCTGGCGTGTAGGCCAGAGGTGTAGGGAGGTGAGAAGATTTGCCAGGGACAGACTGGGGAGCAGACCAGGCTTATTGACTGAAACACACTGCTGAGGGGAGCAGTGGACAACACAGGAGAGTTCTGCTATGTCATATGGGTGAGCTCCCTGGCTAGGATTGAACTCTTGCTGCAGTGGCTGTGGATAGCTTCATAGTGCTGAAACTTAATACCCTGCACCACAAGGGAGGCCCAGAGTGTTAAAATTTTAGCACCTTTATTCCTATATCAAGTCTTCAATATGGGCACTGTTTTCCATTTAGAAGGCCAACTCTTCTATGTCGTCATCTGCCTTTCTACCCAAAATGTTATTGCCCATTCTGTCCCATATCATGAAATATGCATTCAAATAGACTGATTATTTATGTTCTTGACCTTGGAAAGGTTTGTTTGTTTTTACTATTCTTTGAGGCTTACACTCATTAGACATGAAGTGAGAATAATATCACCTTATCTATGCCAATGTTAAAAATAGATAACTCTTATTGAATCCTTCGTATGTGTCAGGCAATATGTTAGATATATCTATATGAAGATATTTAATATGACAAACCTATAAGGTAGGAATTACTACTACTTTGGACATCTTACATTAGGGAAACTGGGGTATGAGAGGTGAGTTAACTTGTCCAAAGTCACCCCGCTATTGAGTAGAAGAGCTGGCTCTCAAATCTACCATGTCTGATGCCAGAGCCTTGATAAACCTTGACTATTAATCACCAGGCATTATTGCATTTGTAAATAGTGGCAGTCAACCCACGACAAGTTTCTTCCTTAGCTCTTATTATAATTTCCATCCCTCATATCTACCATAGGGATTAAAACTCTATTTGAGTACCTTTCTAGCTAACCTCTGAGGTGCACAATCTTCAAATCGGTTAATAAAGCCTCTTGATCTTCAAAATGTAAATTACTTGAGAGCTGAGATGCCCCTGGATAAAATCCCTTTGGATCCTTCCTTTAATTCCAACTGCCAAAGTGCAAAGGGTTCATTTCCTTTTTGCCTCTCATATAAATTAAAGAAGACACATTATTTCCATTTTCCTGTCTCAGATCTCACTTTCTCCATTAGTTTGGAGACTGTGCAGAATAAATACTGTAAAATGGCTCATTTTTGCTTACACTTTATTTCTTAGTACCATCATAGATCATTGCAATCACCTATAGAAATATTTGTGTCAAAGGCTAAGGCAGCTGATAAAATTTTTTCCTTGTAGGTTATGAGTTTGAGTACCCTAGCATCTCTGCATTGAAAGAAAAATAGTTACATTTGGTGTTTGTGATGACTTGAGGTAGTGAAAATATTTTTACTGCCAACAAAAGCAGTTTTATGGTGCTCAATCCTGAATCACTAAAATCTGGATTTTCAGTAGAGCAAATTGCACTGCTTACAACTGAGTTTTTTTAAAATGAGTGCAATTTATTATCTAGGCAGTCTTCATTGGCAAGTTTGTCTATATGGTTAATGCTTCTGAAGAGTCTAGAGACACTCAACACCTAAAGTGTGTGTGTGTGTGTGTGTGTGTGTGTGTGTGTGTGTGTGTGTTTGAGATTTCCTCTAAGAATAGGGAATGATATGTAAGAAACATACCGAGGGCCTCCATGGCGGCGCAATGTGTTGAGCGCAGCACTATAAAGCTATCCAGAGCCACTGCAGCATGGGTTTGATACCCAGCCAAGGAGATTCCCACGTGGTGCAGCAGACCTCTCCTGCCTCACCCACTGCTCCCTTCAGCAGTGTATTTCAACTAATCTGCCTGTTCTGCTCCCCATTCTGTCTCTTGTAAATCTTCTCACTGCACCACACCTCTGGCCTGCACCCAGCTTGTATGCATAAATAAACAAATCTTAAAAAAACAGAAATATACTGAGATCTTAAGCAATATAAGGTACAGAAGCTTTATATTGTAATTATTTCTAAGTTCTCATTTTTGCTATTGTTTCTTTGTAATTTTTCACTTTTAGTTTATAATTTTTTTTTCATATATTTAATCCTTCCCCACAATTACACTATGAAGACCTTAAAGTTGTGTCTAAACAAATATGATGCAGTGTCATATTGAATCTGAAAATTAAACCTTGTTATAACTAACTCCCAAATTTATTGTCATAGTACCCAGCATAGGGATCAATGAATACTCTCTGACTTTTGAATAGAGACCATGGTGTCTGAGGTGTGCAGTAATGTGGGTGGATTCAATTCAGTCTTTTTATTGATGACTTAATTTTTGCACCGCATTCAGCCAAATGTTGACAGTATGGGAGAGGTACACAGACACTAAATATTTAGGACCCAATCCTTTTGTTAAGGAACATTAACATATATTTTAGTTGAGTGGGGAGGGGATAAGGAGGGAGAGAATTGAAGGTGATTTCATGGACACAATGGCAGTTACATGATCAGTGTGTGAATGGTGAAGTTAGAAGATAACTAGTCCTGTGGAAATTTAGAAAACTATGAACTATAGTGGTAGAATACTTTGTGGAGGAGTGTGGAGGATCTGAACTCCACGTGACAGTGGGGGAGAAAGAGATGGCAAAAAGAGGGGAGCTCGCGAGCAAGTGTGCAAGTGAGAGTGAGCACATGCGAGAGACTGGCCCAGCTTTCTCATTGTTTTAGGTCAGGTCAGCCTTTCTAACATGGCCATATGTCAGCCATGAAGGCAAATGCAACAATCCCTTCCAAAATATTAGTTATGGAAGTGAGGTCATCTTGAGCACAACAACTTTAGCTGCCATCTCATCCCAAGTATGAGAAACTTGGAATGTGATCGGTAAAAGAAATATCTAGCTGAGACCTACTCAACCCACAGAATGCGAGAATTATTTAATAAATATAATATGAGAATTCTTTCATTAAAAAATCCTTTAATGCCACAAAACTTTTGTGGTGGTTGGCTACGCAGCAATGGATAAGTGAACAGTGGATTTTTGGAACTTGGAAAAATTTTTGTATAAGTGGGGAAGAATTTTAAAACACAGGTTGTGATAATTTGATGTTTGTTGAGTTTCATGTGAGTTTTAAATTAATTAATTAAATTCTAAATAAATTATTTTAATCAACATTGTACAGTAGAACTTATGGCACTAATGGTAATGTTCTATAGCTAAACAGCAGTGTGGTGACCACTTGTCACATGTAGCTATAGAGTGGAATGGATTTCAATGATTTTGTATGAGAGATTGTATTTTTAATTTTTCTTAATTTCAATTAATTAAAGTTTAAAATGTAACAACCACTTGTGGCTAATACGTTGGGCACTACAGATCTAAAGTTGTGGAATTGGATTCATTTAAATAGTGCTTTATGCAATTCCTGACTTTTGCAATTCAGAAATCAAGTTGTTGGGGTAGGGATTGATTCATTGATTTGGTGATTGTGTTCCCTTTTGGTTTGGCATTTGAGTAACTGGATGATTAGAGCTGGGTTGGGTGGTAGGGAGTGGTCTAACTACTAAAATTCATGTTAGTGTATCACCAATTGTGAGACATAAGATTGGGGTATGCATTAATGTCCCACCCCAGTTGTTCCATAGCACTGCATTTTAAGAAAGACTTGACTGATTATGATAGAGGTTCAATTCCTGAATGAAACTCTTTTTTAATGATCATTCAGTTACTCAATTTACTTAGATGGCTTGGGTGATATTAGCTGTTAGGCTTTGTGTTTAACATGCTTCAATACCCTTTTGATATTTTGTATAATCATATGTGTGTGTGTGTGTGTGTGTGTGTGTGTATCTTTATGTATACATTTGAGTATCTATATAAATTCATATTCTCCTTCTCTGTCACTCTCTCTCTGAAATGCACTGTTCTGGAAGTTTCATTATGGTTCATGGGTTTCCTTTTCAACCAGAATTATACTTTTCTTAAGTTCCTCCCTTGAGTGCTTAGAGAATATTGATGTGAAAGGTGGTTGGTAATCACAGGAAGCAATTTCTATATTCAGAACGGATGGTACTTCCTGAGCATGGAAACTACAGAGAAACCTGTAAGTGGCAGACAGGAAGATATGATTGAATTACAAAGTCTGTCATGAAAAAATAGCTGTTTTCCTTAGAGCATATACTGTATTCTGCAAATCTACTCCTTGATTGAATGGATGCAGAAAATAATTTGTGGTTATTAGTCATAATTAAATACAATAAGATTATTAAAATCATTAGGAAATATAATGTCTCTTTAGTATGTCAGTTTCATCCTATTTGTTTATACTGAGTTAGACTTACCAAAATGTTTATTCAAAAAAGTAAGGAATTTGTTCAAATAAATTTTACTGCATTGACTTTGAACTAATGGGGATCGGATATATATGAAACTGGTGTTTTCATGAAAAATGTGCTCGATTTCCACATCACCTTCTTTAAAGTTTGCTTTTTTCTTGTAGGACACATTTTCTCACGTGAATGTATCTATGAGGCTCTACCCAAGCCCCATTCTGTACAGCTCAGATCTTTATCGGTTGCCAACAACAAAAGTTCTCTAGCTGGTCCTTGTTCATTGACATGTCATAATAACACTTTCTCACAATGATATTTTTAGGACTGGTTTACTTATTTATTTTTATGAAGCAAATAGAATCCTGTGGTTATTTGGCAGGGGTTGATTTTGAAAGGGTTTTAAGCAGCTATTGACATGGTCTTGCTTGTGCTTTAAAATTCTCAGTAGAATGGATGTGGAGGAGAGGATAAGGAGGGGAGATGGTGAGGAGCTCACTTTACAGACTTAATTGAGGCCTGAAGTAGGGGACTGTCAGAAACTGAGAGAGAGAGTGGAGAAAATTGCAAGGTAGAAGTCATTTAATCTTTATAGCTATTTAAGAGAAGGGGAAATGAGCATACAGAATGATCTGGAGTTCTAAAATAACTTCTAGAATTTTGACTTCATGAAAGAGGTAAATAATAATGTAATTAATTCAAAGAGGAGGAAGATTCCCTGGTATGATTGGAAATATGCTGAGTTCATTTAGGGACATGCAGGTAGCTGACAAGCATTACATCCTGGGGAGAAATTGCAAAGTCAAGGTGTGAAATGCAGAATCAGGTGGACCTGTTAAGCACTAATATATTGTCAAACTGATGAAAAGTCATTATCCTTAAATAATTGCCCACATCTGAGAGTTAATTATTACAGGGTGAGATTATGGATGCCTCATGCAGGTAAGGTCAATTATCTTACAGCCATTTAAAATGTATTATGAATAAGTCACAAGAAAAAGTTAGCTATTAGGCAAGTTAAAAAATAAAAGGAGGGGAAAACATTGAATTCAGTGGTAATGCATTTTGATATTAGCAGACAGATAATTATACTTGGATAATGTTTACACTTAGGACATAAAGAATTACTCATTAGTTTGTTTTTTTCTAAAAGAACACATCAACCTTTGCCATTATCTTGTGCCTGCAAACTGTGATATTATTCTTCATAGAACCATCACAATTTCCACTGCACATTCCACCACACCCAGCTCAGCAGCCATTTACCAAACATTCACTCTTTGTCATGCTTAATGTTAATTCCAGGGAATGTAATGGTAAGACAGGAATACTCTTACTCAGGAGCTCACAGTCTAATGGAGGGCATAAATCAGTAAACAAATAAGTTTAAAGAAGACAACCTTTGCTGAGATAGAGGGCTTTAAAGAGGCCTGGCCCTGGAAATGGAATTTTGAGTGAGATTAGATCTGAGTAAGTCTTGGAGGATGAATGGGGGGAGTAGCGAAGCTAAAATGGACACAAAGAATGCATGAAGCTGTAGAGTAAATCTGAGCTATCAGCAAAGACTCTGCCATATGAAACAGCATTGTGTGCACATGCATGCACAGGTATGCTTAGGACTGTGTGTATATATGCATGTGCACGTTTATATATGTGGGTGTCTATGTTCACAAGTATACATTTATAAGTGTGCATGTTTGTGTATGTGTGTGTGATGTTTGTGTGACTTTGGGGTTTGGGCACAGTGTGACTAGAGGTAGCTGATTATCTCTAGAATACAGCTCAAACAGCATTTAGGTCTCAATTTACAATGTCCACGTTGTTTTTGTTAGAGGGCAGGGTGAGGGGCACCCTGGGGCTCCCAAACCAGCCTGCTCTAAATAGGTTCTGCCATTGCCACATTCAAACAAGACATACCATAGTGTGTAAGACCGTCAAAAGAAAATAACTTTAATTCTATTATTGTGCAACAAAGAGAAGAGAAAGAATAGATAAAATAGTTTTTACATGAAACATCCAAAGTTTTCCATCCCCTCATGCCCAGTCAAACATGGTTAGCCCAAAGCAGGGCAACTGAGGCCCCAAAGCTTCCCACATGTCTAAGGCAACTTCTGGCCTGGACCCATAAGAAAGGGGCAGAAGAGGCCAGGCAAGTCTAGGATGAAAGGAGTGAAGTCAAAATATAAGTCAAGGTAAAGGAGCAAAGTCAAAATATAAGTCAAGGTAAAGGCTGCCATTGCAAATTTCCCCATAGGTCTCTCACCATGTCTCTGTCTCTTTCAAGGGTCTCCCTTCCATGTCCCCAAAGTCCCTGGTACAAGTCCAAGAACAAGAAATAAGCACAGCTTCTTCACATGTCTCTTTGCTCCATGTGACTCCCCATGGTCCTCTTCTTGATTTCCTTCAGTCTTCTCTAGCTTCTCTTCCTTGCTAATTTCCACCCTCCTTTTGGGCAGGTAAGGGGACCTGGAAAATCTCCTTTCCCTGGGGTTTATGCTGTTACATTTTTGTTCTTATTTAAATTGGTTTTTCTCTGGACACTAAACTATAGACTTCCATAAGAAGTTGAGTTAACAGTATTTCTCTTTTCTTCCACTTTATCTCCTTGTTACCCAATATAGTACAGTGACTCTTCACACTTTAATTTAGAAGGGGTGAGGGGAGTAGGAGGGAAATGAAAAAGGGTAAAAGGGGAGTTCTCTTCTCCTGTCTCCTACTCCTTTTTTTTCATCTTCACTCATTGGAAAACTTTTCTATAACAAATGAATACACAAAACTTATATAACTTTTATAAGAAATAAATGATTTAAAATATGTTGAAAAGCATTATATTCAGCACTAATACTTGCTTTGTGTCAAAAAGAAAAAGGCATCGGTTTATATCAATTAAAAATATATTGTGTCAATACAAGATCCTTTACTGATGTTAAAAAATATTTAATTCTTGAAGGTCACTCCTATTGGATTCTACAAAAGGAGGTTTTATTCAGGCATTGTGCTACAAGACAACACACTTTGCATTCGTATCTCTCTGCATGCTTTTCCTCGTGATTGTTCTTCCTCTAAAGCAAAGTCTCCTCAAGCAGTTTCCCCTCACTGAGCTGCATGAATAAACAAAAAATGTTGAAATGTATTTTCTTCCCAATTCTTCCTCTGTTCTTGCCTGCTACACTGTGAGAGGTTCCTAACAGATTCCTGTCTCACATGTCTCGTATCACCAATTTCTGTTTTCTGATACTGTTGCTTAAAATTCTTGTTATTCTGAAATCCTGTGTCTAGTCTCTCTTGCTGACATGGTGAGTGGAGGGCATCTTGGCATGTGACTCAAGGCCTCTGTGATCCTGTTGCCTGCTGGACTCTCCACCCCTTTCCTTCCATCCTCTGCAGCTCTCCTAAGCAGTCGAGCTCTTCTGTCCTACTCACATCTTCACACCCTCCCTTCTGCCTAGATTACCCCATCTCCATTCATCATGTCAAACCCTCCTTGTTCGTTCAACTTTTGTTCTAATATTATCTCTTCCTCCAAGCCTTCCTCATCACTTCCAGGCAGCATCCTCCTTGGTTTGTTCCTCTGGTTCTTTGATTATTCAAATTACTATTCTAGAATGTACTATGGTACTAAATTATTTTCTTTCATGTCCTTCTTTCTCATATCTTGTGAACTCAGAGAAGGATCTGCATCTGTTTCTATATATATATCCTAGAAATGCTCACACAGTGCTGACACCTATTAAAAATGTAATTAGTGTTTGAGGGAGAATCATTCTTTCCATGTAATCCTACTTTTCTTTAATTAGACCTTGAGCTCCTATGGCCTGATAACTCTGTGCACACCATTGTCTTAGGATAAATTGTATAACATAGGTGATGAGTGCTGTGGGAGGTGACTTGGGTGGGTGGTCACTAATAGTACCTTTTCCATTTCTGCGTGTGGCTACTGCTTTTTTTTTAAGATTTTATTTATTTTTGCATATAGCTGGGGTGCAGGCCAGAGGTGTGGGGTGGTGAGAGGGTTCACCAGATACAGAGTGGGGAGTAGAACAGGCAGATCGACCAAAATACACTGCTGAGGGGAGCAGCGGGCAAGGCAGGAACGGTCTGGGTCGGCTGCGCCATGAGGGAATCTCCCCGGCCAGGCATTGAACTTGCGCTGCAACCACTGACAGCTAGACAGAGCTGCGCTTAACCCGTTGGGCCACCAGGGAGGCCGGGCTGCTGCTCTTGCCACAAAAATATAAAGCCTGTTTCCTTTCCCATCATTCTAGTCCACCTTGTTATGATTTGCTTTTACCTTCTAATTCTGTCCCAGCTCCTTGCCTGGGCAACAGTAGTCCTTAGAGCGTTTATTTCTGTGTGCTTGGGATCTATCTAACAACTACATAAAGATATTTGAGCTCATAGACTATTGAAGGATAGGAGACCGTATGAAGAAATTGGATCAGAAGGTCCCCATTTATTTCAGCACCCTTGTTGAGGTGCCAGACATGTGAATTATGTTTTCCAGCATATCTTAGCCCAACTCAAGCTCCCTGATTAATGTGGTCACAGTCAATATCATATGTAGAGAAGAACAACCCAGAAAATTGTATGAAATAAATAAAAAAATCTGAAAGGGTCAGCAAAGTATACTTCATGGAATCTCTGTTTAATTATGTAAATAGAGGTTTATTGGGACACAGACACATGTATTTGTTTATATGTTGACTATTGCTGCTTCACTCTACCAGGTCACTGTTGAACAGCTGAGACTAACACCACATGATTTTTAAAGTATAAAATATTCATTACCTGACTTTTTCCAGGAAAATGGCAGGTCCCTCTTTCAAGCTACCAAGTTTAGCATCGTTTACTGGGCAGTGTTAAGATCACTGAGAGGGGTACTGTTAGATATCAGAGGACCTCCGGAAGGGGAGTGGGTAAAGGGACATGTCCCAGGCGAGGTGATCAGAGGTAAGGCCTGCGTGTGTCAGTCTTGATGAGAGTCCAGTGCAATCCATGCTAGTGTTCCAGAACTTTTTCTTTTAGCCTTTCTTACCAACATTGGAAAATAAAATAACACAGAGTAAGAGTAAGAAAAATTAAAGCTATTCTCCAGTTATATGCAGGTGATGGGGTTAGAGTTGCTTAAACTGTTATCTCTGCTACAATCAAATGTCATCCAAAAATGAACAGGGGGGCGAACACTACTGGTCTCTGGAGAACACCGTGGTGGATGAATATGTCTCTTGTGGGTTTAGCTCCTTTGAGTCCTGCTTTGAGTCCTTCATTGTGTTTCCCCAAAGGGATCATCCGTCTGTTCTTTTGAAGTCAGAGAATTATCTTTTCCCAGTGAAACATGAGTCGTTTCCCATGGATTCTGAAATCATTTACAGGCAAACTTTAGTTTTGGAAAAGAAGGCAGCAATGATATAGTGGCAAGAACATGAGTTGCAGATTTATGCAGCCACAGGTACAAATCTTGGCTTTCCCAATTACTTGATGTTTGACCTGGTAGCGGCTTTAACCTACCCATGCTTCACTTTTTCTACAATGTGTGGACAAAATGGAAATACAGTTGGCACACAATAAATGTGTCCTGATCTTTTTATAGTGAAAATGTAGTATTCTTTTGTCCTGCTCAGCGATGATTTCATCCAATGTTCAAAATAAAAATCCGAGGAATTTAACTGTCTTCCTGGAGCGGTTTAATTGTGCTAACCATTCCTTGAGAACATAGTGTGTCCAAGACATCGTGCCAAGCTCTGAAATTACAAGGGCACATATCATAAGTGGTAGGAACCTCTTCAGCCTGAGGAATCAGAGATGCTAATTGTCAGATCTGCTGGGGCATAGCTAGGTTTTATTTTATTCAGCATTTTCTGAAGTAAGAATGTCAGCTCTTGACAACCATCAAGTTTTGACCACGTGCTTATTCTATGTGCCTCACACACATTAGTTACTTCATTCCTGACCTCCCCATGGAGTCCATGGCTAAGACACACATGTGACATGGTGGACCATGCTTTCACTGCTGGGAACTTCTGCTCTGCTGCCATAACATCAGCCTGGGCCAATTTGTTTTCAAGATGAGACTGTTTTCCCTTCTGGATGTTTCAAAACATTTAAACCTAACATGGCATTCTAAATGATGTTGTGTGGCAAAACACAGCAAACAGACACAAGATTTACCAGATCACTTGATGACCGTGTGTCGTCACAACTGATCTCTAACCAGCTGAGGCAGATAAAGGAGGGTAAACTTTGAATGTAAGTTACTGGGCCTTGTTGAAGCTACTTATCTGACACACAAATGCTGGGATTTCTTTAACCAGATATGTAGTGATATATGGACTCATTTTGCTCTCTGTGTGTGTTTTAATTGCTGAGTTTACCCAAATCCACAACTTCCCTTTCTAGCCTTGAACAAATACCAGCCTCCCCTTCCTCAGTGAACAATTCTGTGAATTTCTTCACAAGTGCCTGTTCTCTAGATTAGCAAGAATATAGACTTTGAATTGTGATTTTTTAGGTTTTTCTTTTTATTAATTTTTTTAAGATTTATTTATTCATATAAGAACTAGGGTATAGGCCAGAGGCTTGGGGTGGTGAGAGGATTCCCCAGAGACAGAGTGTGGAGCAGAACGGACAGATGGACTGAAGTACACTGCTGAGGGGCACAGCCAGCGAGACAGGCGATGTCTGCTGTACCATGTGGGAATCTCCCTGGCTGGGAATCAAACTCGTACTGCAGTGACTGTGGATAGCTTCATAGGCTGAGACTTAACCTGTTGCGCCACTAAGGAGTCCCAGATTTTTCTTTTTAAATTCAAGTTTGTTTTCTTTTTAAGATTTGGTTATTCCATCAGTGAACAATTAAGTGAATAAGTAATTTGTTGGTAGACCTGAGCTTGTACTTGGCAGGGCTGGATTTGAATGCAGCATCTCTGTAGAACTTCTGGTGTTTCACTATGCTTGCCTGCACATAGCCAAACATTGAACATCAGGTTTTTTCTATAGTGAAATGTCAAACATTTGCATATAGTTTGGCATGATCTCATCTTTATATGGTTGGCAGAAACATTGGTAAAGACCTTAATATATGAAAAGCTGTGACTCATTCTCTATGAGGCATGGAAACAACCTGTAGACTCAATTTGGGAAGATTCATTGGTGCCATAATGGGAAATATTTGACAACAATCCCAAAAAAGTATGTATTCATGTGAGTTTATTACATATTTACTTGTATAAAGTGTACATATGACATACGGTTCACAGATCATAGTAAAATACACATGACTCTTATTGTAAATCCCATGTAATGATTTGATTCTCACAGGTTTTGTTGATTTATACCAAATTCTGATACTCATTGTCAACTTATGTTTGCAATTGATGAAAGAGTGTAGCTCCAACATTAATACCTGTTATTGTTTTTGTTTAGGTTAGTGAATAGGAGAAAAGTGAAATAATGGAGAGAGTTGTTGAAATTTTACTTGTTTGTCAATGATGTTACCAACTTCTTTGGTGAATTAGAAATTATTTTTTGATTTATAACAATTTTCTTGATTTTTTTGTTATTAGACATAATGATGCTACAGGACACATTTTAAAATTTAATCTGTATTATTGTATCTTCAACACTTTCTGAAATCTAGAAATGAAACAGTACATCAAGTCCTGAGTGCAATGCTTCTGAATTGTCCTTGTGTGAATACACTCGCCATGGTTAATTGCAGGCTAGCGATGTGAGGTCAAGAGAAACAGAACTGGAAAGAGATGACCCAGCAGCATGACTTTCTATGCTATTGTCATCACACAGCTACAATAGAAAAAAATAATGACAATAGCATAGGTCATTATAAAATATAGGAAAATATTTGAAAGAAGATTTTTTTTTAATGTTAAGTTTCTTAAAAAATATATATATATATATATATATATATATATATATATATTTAGCTGGGGTATAGGCCAGAGGTGTATGTGTGGCATGGGGCGGGGGGGGTGAGAGGATTCACCAGAGACAGAGAAGGAAGCAGAACAGGCAGATCGACTGAAATACACTGCTGAGGGGAGCAGTGTGCGAGGCAGGAGAGGTCTGCTGTGCCATGTGGGAAGCTAGCTGGCCAGGTATCGAACCCGTGCTTCAGGGTCTCTGGATAGCTGCATGGTGTTGAGACTTAACCCATTGTGCCACTAGGGAAGGCCAAAGGTGAATATTTTAGCATTCCCTTTGTTTCAACATGAATTATTAATTGTAAGTTCATATTGTTCATATAATTCAATTTTTAATAATGACTGTGTCAAGCACATACAATTTCTGAATATACAGCTGTCTCCTCTTTTGAGTCAGTACAGGTTTACTTCAGAAGACACCTTGGAATATCTGAAGAATTGAGATATAAGAAACATACATTCAGTTTGTAATTTGCATTTAAATATACATATCAAACTACCAGCCATTTCAAATCATATAAAAGAGACCAAATATCTTCCAAATCTCACAGGATATAAAGAGTATATCAAGATATGTAAAGAAAGACTCTGTTAATCAGAGGGAACTGATCAACCTAGGAAGAAGCCCCTTTTCCTTTCACAGAGAGAGGGCCTGGACCTACTAATGCAAATGTCCCCATGGCCAAGGTTGACTTTCTGGAACTGGTGAATAGAAGCCTCTACTCTCAGCTGTTTTCTTTTCTTTTCTTTTTTATTTTTTAAAGATTTTATTTTATTTATACATACAAGCTGGGGTACAGGGCAGAGGTGTGGGACAGTGAGAGGGTTCACCAAGGACAGAGCGGGGAGCAGAACAGGCAGATCAGAAATACATTGCTGAGGGGAGCAGCGGGCGAGGCAGGAGAGGTCTGCAGCGCCATGTGGGATTCTCCCCGGCCGGGCGTTGAACTCATGTTCACTGCTGCCGACAGCTCCATAGCGCAGCGCTTAACCGCTGCGCCACCAGGGAGGCCCTCAGCTGTTTTGTTTTATTTTTTTTTAAGATTTATTTATTATTATTATTATTTTTTTTACATACAAGCTGGGGTACAGGCCAGAAGTGTGGGGCTGCGAGAGGGTTCACCAGAGACAGAGCGGGCAGCAGAACAGGCAGATCAGAGATACACTGCTGAGGGGAGCAGCGGGCAAGGCAGGAGAGGTCTGCCGCACCATGCGGGATTCTCCCTGGCCAGGCGTCGAACTCGCGTCGCCGCTGCCGACAGCTCCACAGAGCAGTGTTTAACCGCTGCGCCACCAGGGTGGCCCCCTCAGCTGTTTTCTAAAGGAATGTTGCAAGGGGTTGTGGAGTGCTTGCAACTATTTTAGGTCAACTATATGTAAGTGTTTGATTTTAAGAAAGCAATTGTCCTAAATAATGGTATTGTTCCCATTTTTTAATTTATTTTTATTTTTATTTTTATTTTTTTTTTAAGATTTATTTATTTATACATACAAGCTGGGGTACAGGCCAGAGGCGTGGGGCGGTGAGAGGGTTCACCAGAGACAGAGTGGGGAGCAGAACAGGCAGATCAGAAATACACTGCTGAGGGGAGCAGCGGGCGAGGCAGGAGAGGTCTGCCGCACCATGTGGGATTCTCCCCGGCTGGGCGTCGAACTAGCACCGTGCGTGCTGCGAACAGCTCCACAGCGCAGCGCTCAAAGGCTGCGCCACCTGGGAGGCCCCCTGTTCCCATTTTTTAAATGATGAAACTAAGGTTGAAGGAAGATGAAAGGATTTGCCCCCAGTCAGTAATCTTTTAAGAGGTGGAGACAGGATGTGAAAATGGAGAGGAATAGCAAAGCTTTTATCCTTCTATCTGAAGATTTAGATAGAGAAGAATATTTAGAGTGACCCCAGATGATAAATAAATGTCTTGGTGTTACTAAAACCTATTCAGATGGTCCAAAAACACATGACCAGCATGATTCCTAATGAAAGTGAATTTTTTGCCATATTTGGGAGAATTTTTCCTTTGAGACACGGGTTAAAGAAGAAAGTTTTCAAGGCTTTCTTGTGCCTTTGCCCAGTAATGAAGATTCTGTTGTAGATAAGTCAAAGTCTTTCCTTGTCTTTCCTTTACAATATTATCCTAAAAATGCAACTCAAATTATATTAAACAATTAGAAATCTGTTCTACTCTAGAACAATTACTCCTTTAACTACCTACATCATCTTAACTTCACTTATTTTATCTTCCCTCCCCCCTCCTAACTGTCAGTGTAAAGTGGTTTTGAAATGATCAGTAAAAACTTAGTCTTCCCTGACAACCACAGTTAGCTCCGCCTAAGCTCTCTCCAGGATTTTTGTCATTGTTTAAATCATTGAAATATATGTTCTTGAACGGGACCAAAGAAGTTGATTTCACTTAAAAATTCTCTAAATATTTTCTTTATAAGTCAGTGAACTATTAAAGGCAAAAACTATAGCTCAGGCTGGCTCATAGTCATTTGGTTTCGGAAGCATCCTAAATGGGTGAGTCAAGGAGTAAGTGACATTCATCAATTATCAAATCTACCCCTATTGCGGACAGCATCACATCACCACACACACACATGTGGCATCACGTGTGGCGTGACACACATGTGAGTGTCACATGTGTGACACTCACACACACACAGAGTCATTCGCAGGTATAATTTTTTATTCAACTTTCAGATTAACATTTGGTCCAACAAATTGGTCCTTAATACACCTAGTTAATCATTTATGAATTGAGTCCTTTCTTTCTCTATTCAAATTCATGAAATTTTAGAACTCTGTGAGAAAGTAAATTTTGTTCCTTTCCACCATTTCATTGCATGAGGAAATAGCATATACAAAAGGTTAATTAAATTAATCTAAGTCACAGAGTCATGCATCTACACAATGGTGGGTTTGTTTATACAATTCATATATACTTTGTTTGCTAATGATTACTTTTCAGGACAATTTATGGTCCTTGTCCCCATATGCTCATTGTCTCCTTTTAGATTAGTACATTTGTTATAAGTGATGAACCTACATTGACACATCATAATCACCCAGAGTCTGAACTTGAAAGGAGGCTTCAGTCTTGATGCTGTAAGTGTAATGTCACACACCCCCATATACTACTATGCAAAGTATCTCCAATGCCCTAAAAAGTTTCTGTGCTTTTCTTTCTCTCACCCTTCAGCCCTCAGCAACCAATGATGTTTTTACTGTCTTCCTAGTTTTGCCTTTTTCACAATGTCATATACTTGTAATAATGCACTAGATACCCTTTTCAGATCAGCTCCATTTGTTTACTAATATGCACTTAAGTTCCCTCCATATCTTCATGGGTTGATAGCACATCTCTCTTTCGCACTGAAAAATATGCCACTTTATAGATGCATTGCGTTTTGTTAATACCATCACTTACTGTTGGCTGCTTCTAAGTTTTGGTAGTTACAAGTATCTGATTTTTTAAAAAACTCAGTGTTATAAAATTGTTTTGGATTTTCAGAGAAATTGAGAAACTGTACCCAGTTTCACTTGTTATAATATCTTGCATACATTTTAACAAAATATATTTGTTATAATTAATGTACCCATATTGGTACATTAACTAAAGTGCACTGTAGTTTAGATTTCATTATTTTTTACTTATGTTATTTTTTTCTGTTCAAGGATCCCTCATTACCTTCAGGTGTCATGTCTCCTTACATTCTTCTTGTCTGACAGTTACTTTGACTTTCCTTCTTTTTGATGGCCTTGACAGTTTTAAGAAGGACTTTGTAGGATAATGTCCTAATTTTGAATGAAATGTTATCTCTCTATTTATTCAATATCAGCTTTTTTTTTTCCTGGCAACTTCAACAAGATTTCTCTTATCTCAACTGAGCAATGTTAATGAGTAATGTGATAGATAAATCTAAAAAGCTCTCCCTTAATTAAAAAAAAAAGAGAAGAAAAGTCCTATCCTTCTAGAAGTCTAGCATAAAGCTCACATACCCATCCTCCAAGGAGAGATCTTCCTAGGAGTGCTCTCTGTAGGGAAGATGCCTTCCAAGCAGAGGTGAAGCATGAACTTCTGTCATCTGTTGACAACCTAGCAAATTTGTTTTAACTCTGCCCACTATATACCAGGCACTGTTTACTGTATTTGTGTTAATTGATCATTACAACAGCTCTATAAGAAAAGTTCTAACCCTTTTACACAGGAAACCAAGGCACACTTTAGGATGACACATGCACCAGGACTAGAGAGATGTAAGGTGAACTATTAGAAATGTGGAGACCAATTCAGCATGTGTGTCACCTGAAAGAGAATGAGCGGTAAATGAAGGGGTGGGCAGAGTGAGCTGGGTCCACATTCTAGAGCTCCTTTTTGCCCATGCAAGAGTCATATATTGCTCCTGAGGAAACAGGTAATAATGGAATTGTCATCAAAAGGATCTTGACATGCACAGATTTCTATTTTAGGGAAATCACTTTTCCTGCAGTTTGCAGAATGGGTTTGATACTAGAATAGGAGGCTTTAGATAATGGAGGTGAGAGAGATGACGAGCTGCATGAAGGTAGGGGCAATGGGAATGATCAATTTCTTGGTCATTTTCCACTGTGAAGGCATCACCCACTGCATTCCCTACAGATGGTCATAGTTTCACAATTGGAAAAAAAAATAGTAGCAAATATGATCTTTTTTCATAAGCTTTAACAAGCATAATTAGAATATTTTCTTCATATCAGATTCACTGAATCTGATTCAGTCAGATTCAATCAGATTCACTGAATCCATAAGATTAATTGAATGTGGATTTGAGTGGGTCTGACTGAAAATGCAGTCTTGGTGATTATTGGGTAATCCTTCCTGGACACAAGGAATTTGGAGTGCACACACAGCACTCAATAGTGGAAGAAGGGCTTCTGAACTTCTGTTTTTCATGGGCATTGTTAACATTCTCATTTCCAGGATAGTACTTCCACTGCTGACACCTGGGCAATGGCGGGGCTACATCTTTGTCTCTGCTCGAAGTGCTGAGGCCCAGATTCTGGTCATCCCAGTTCCACCAAGAGCCCTTCCCACTGAGGCTTCCACCAGACAATCACTTTGCCTGCTTGAGAAGCTCACTCTGCTCGCTTTCCATAGATGAACATCTCTTCTTTCTCTTATTGATTTTTCCTGTCATTGTAGCCAATGGGACATTCTGTGATCGTGGTAGTGTTCTAGTCTGCGCTGTCCACCACTGCAGTTACTGGCCACACGTGGCTGTGAATCACTTGAAACATGACTTGTCCAATGGAAATTGAATATTTCATTTTAATTAACTTAAATTGGAGTTTCAAGAACTTCACATGGCTTATTAGCTATACTATGGAGAGTACAAAACAGAGTAAAGTGGAGGAGGATATTTTTAAGTTACTTGTACATTCTGCTTTGCCTTGTAAATCACCTTAAGACTAGGAACGCAGACGTCTGATCACCTGCTTAGAACAGGGAGGGAAAGGTGTATGAATCTCAAGAAATCATTCTGTCACAGACATGCTCTCTTTCATTTTTATATTGTTTGGATGCAGTACCTACTTACAGGTTGGCTGAAGGAACTCAGACGAATAATTGTAGCAGCAGTGGAAGGGGCTACATAGGCAGTGCACTGCCTGACTTTCCACACTATCTCACCCACTGGAAGACTGCTGAAGTGACACACTAGTGGAGGATACTCCAAGGTCTTTCTGTGGACCTGTTAGTAATCCCTCCTCTGTTGCTAGTGAGGGACTAGCTGTTCAAAAGGACCTGTAATGCCCCCATCAACTTTGTGTGTATTTCAACAGCTAAGGTAATCGTTTAACATGTGGACTTTTTTTTTTTAAAGTCTTTGTGAGTGGGAAGTTATCTCTTCTAGTGCTTTTTTTTTTTTTATGTCCCTGAATTTAATAGTACCAATTCCATGGCCTTTGAGTTTACCTGCTTTATTTGCTCTAAAGAGAAAGTTCAGCAGAATTTCAGAAAAGGCTGGAGAATTGCATGTCAAGCATGTCTGCCCTATATCAATTTTGCACAGCACTGGGGAAAGAGAATTGAAATGAAATTTTCCATTATGTAAAAGCAGCTATTAAAAAGATGCAACTTTTTGGTGCATTTATTAAGATGATTGGCAAAGCGTTCAGATACAACATTAAAGGGAGTTGAGGGGACTGTTTTATTTGCCCCTTTCTCCCATTCTCTCTTCCGGACTTTGTGGTTTACCTCAGGAGCTATCAAAAACCACTATTTTAAGACTAATCTGAATTTCTGAATGTTGCCATCTGATGTGCTTATTTCAACACATGAACATGAACAGATGTTTATGTTATAATGTTAAATGTGCCAGCTGTTCTTATGTCAGAATAAGCATCTATGCATTTTATTTAAAAGTAAAACAATGGTTTTAAAACTCTCTGCTCTCAAACATCCATATGACACTTTCTTCTTTACTTCTCTCCTTTCTCTTTCTCTTTTGTTTTGAAAAAAATTGAGGTGCCTTGGAACAATAGATGCTATTTCTGGAGGCCTCATAGAAGATCATCGCCTCATGGCATCTGCTGAGTCAGAGAATGCCACATACATTCTGCACAGGACAAAACTGAGTTTAAGGAATTTGTCCAGATTTATATTTGAGTTAAGTTTCCGTCCATAACTGTGAAAGTCTGGTTATATTCCTACAGGCAAATGTAAATGACTTTTGATAACTATCACCCTTTTGGATAGGGATTGCTTACCATTTTTTTTTTTTTAATTTAGTTTAATGTTTTTGGTCTGGTTCTGGTTTTGGTACACAGATCAAAAGATCAAGATTGTCCCTATTATGTCATTTTCATTCTCTAGTCTTTATTAAAATAACAACATAAAGGATTTAAGTGTCCCTCTTAAGTGAATTGGATCTATTATGATTCACAGACACAGAATTGGTGGCCCGGCTCACTGGTTACAGGTAAAGATTTTCCCCCTATGGGGCTTCTCTGCTTGCGAAAGTGGAAACTCTGCATTGAAAAGATCATTAATGCCGAAGTGAATTTTTTCTCCTTATTTCCTCAAAGCATTAAACAAACATAACAAGGGACTATTTGGACATAAAGTGTAAAACTCATTATACTATCATTTCAGGAACTGTATGTGTTTCCTTAAGCCTGTTCATTGGAATGGAAAAAAGAACAATAGTATATGATCCTTAAATATGTTTATACAGAATGTTTTATATTTCAGAGAGGTAGTTCTAAAGTATCATTAATTGATAGGATGGAGTATTTTTATAGGCTTAATGTTTTATAAAACCATGTTGAATGTCTGTGCGTCCACTGGGGGGGCAACAGGAGGAAAATAACAATATGTTCACTGTTGTTTTCTGGCTACAGTGTCCTTTTTTTAAAGATTTATTTATTTATGCACACAAAAACTGGGGTGTAGGCCAGAGGTGTGTGGGGGGAGGGGGTGAGAGGATTTATCAGAGACAGAGTGGGGAGCAGAATAGGCAGGCTGACTGAAATACACTGCTGAGGGGAGCAGACAGCGAAGCAGGAGAGGTCTGCTGCGCCATGTGGGAATCTCCCTAGCCAGGGATCAAACTCATGCTGCAGTAGCTGCGGGTAGCTTCATAGGCTGAGACTTAACCAGTTGAGCCACCAGGGAGGCCCCTACAGTGTTTTTTGTAGTGGCCTGTAAATACTGCGTGATCTGATTGCCTCCTGCCTCATGCCTTTCCCAACTCCAACTGCCCCCTCCTCACTGCTCCTAGCTATCCATTTAGCCTATGCTGGCTCGTCCTCCAGGCCTCAGACTAACATCTTTGTACCAGCTCGTCCTGCTGCCTAAAACTTTCTCCCCACAAGTAGCTGCTTCCTACATTACCTCATCTCCTTCAAGTTCTACTCAAATACCACTTTGCTATGGACTGAGCATTTGTATTCCCAAAATTCATTTTGAGTCCTACAGCCCTAAATGTGATGGTATTTGGAGGTGAGACCTTTCAAAGGTAATTAGATCATGCAGGCAGAGCCCTCATGAATGGCATAAACCCCTGTGTAAGAAGCAAAACGGACAAACAAGAGAGGATTGCTTTTGAAATTCCCAGAATCCAGAACTGTGAGAAATAGGCTTGTGATTTAAGAAACCCCTTGATAGTATTTTTGTTATGGCAACCTGAAGTGACTAAAGCACCCTTTTGAAGGAAAACAATTCTCCTTAAAAAATCCTTCTACTGATATTTAGTATTTTCTCTCTTTCTTTCCCCTACATCCAAGCCCTTGCAATTTCTTCTACTTTTGCTATTTTCCTTTCATATTAACACTTAACTGTATGTTGTGTTCTTATATTAGGTGATACATTGTTACGAACAATACAAACATGTATTTTAGAGAGTGCGCTGTGCATTTGTGCTTGTGTGTATGTTTTTTTTTTTTTTGTGTGTGTGTGTGTGTGTGTGTGTGTGTGTGTAAAACTCTCTTTCCCAGAAAATGAATTCCATGAGGGCCAGCCTTGTTTGCTCCTCGAATTTAGTGAGTTATTTCTTGCTTAGAACAGCATCTGGCACTGTGTAGACACTTCATAAATATTTGCTAAATGAATGGGAATTGGCATTATGAATGATTTGTAATAAGAACAGATAACACAATTTGATAAAAATGATTCTCTCAAAATGGAGTTTGTTGTATAATAAAATGAGAAACATGAAACTCAGAGCAGTGTCAAGACATCTAAATGCTTAAAAACAGACTTTTTTTTTAATTAGTTAAGTAACCATTAGTAAAGCATAATTTATTGCCATCTCAGCTTTCATGATATTTGAGCTGGTGAGAACTGTGGACATTCATTATGGCTCTTTCTTTCCAGACCTCTGGTTTTCCCAGGTAAAGGGAAAAGCTCACAGACCATTTTTCCCAGGTCTTTCCACTGTTACCTAATAAAAGATACTGGGCCCAGAATATATAATCAGTCTTTATAGGTTTGCCTTTGATATTAGAGAATTGTGAAGTGGAAGCTATCTGATTCCAGTGTCTGTCATCTGAGATTTCATCACTGTAGCAAGGTGAGTTACCAAAGCACATGCTTTCCCTTTACAAGTGTTAGAAATAATTGGTTTTATGTGACGTCGGGTCCGTGGTGATCTGTTTAGAAAGAAAACAAAAGAGAATTGTAGGTGTTATGTGGATTCAAATCATTTGTTCCTCTTAGCCACAATATTAATTACTAATGTCAGGGTAATTTTATTTGGAGAGACTTTATTATGATATGAAAGTCTAATGAATGTGTTTTTTACCAAAATATTGCTTTTTATTTGTTACTTATTATGATTTCCATGGATGTATAGTATTCCCTAGTGTAAGAAGAAACTTAGAGCCTCCTACTGATATTGAGGAGAGAGGTTGACCCTCTGTTCTGTGGAGATGCCTACAGTCATGTGGTAAAAGGATAGGAAGACAGATGCTGAGGAAGGAGCTTAAATTCTTCCAAAAATACCCATACAAATTTGAAAGTTCTATCTATCTATCTATCTATCTATGAATTTTTCCTTTATTGGAGATTTTTATTTATTTTATTTATTTTGTGTAGAAGATCCGGAGTGCAAACCAGAGACGTGGGAGGTGAGCAGATTAACCAGAGACAGAATGGGGAGCAGAACAGGCAGATCTACTGAAATACACTGCTCAGGGGAGCAGTGGGTGAGACAGGAGAGGTCTGCTGTGCCATGTGCGTCAGGTCCCTGGCCGAGAGTCACTCAGGCCATCATGGTGATAGTGCTGAGATTTAACCCCTAGGCTACCAGAGAGGCCTGAAAGTTTTATTTTTTAATGATC
The DNA here is from genome assembly GCA_004024925.1 of Scalopus aquaticus. Lineage (NCBI taxonomy): Eukaryota > Metazoa > Chordata > Mammalia > Eulipotyphla > Talpidae > Scalopus > Scalopus aquaticus. The sequence continues at coordinate 22,145 of PVIJ01009367.1, forward strand.
CTACATTTTATTGAGCTAATATTGATTTATAACACTGTATATTATTTAGGGGTATAGGTTGACCCTCTTCAAATGTGTGTTGCTACATCACCTGAGCACCCATAATCCTCCACCAAATTCTCTTTGATTGATGTGAGAATAAAAATGGCTGGAAAGATTTGCTTAATTATTGAGTTGTATGGAATTATCATGCCATATCATCAAATAAACTCAGGCTGCATAAATTTAAGAAATTTTTTTGAAGATTTATTTATTTACACATACAAGCTGGGGTACAGGCCAGAGGCATGGGGCGGCGAGAGGGTTCACCAGAGACAGAGTGGGGAGCAGAACAGGCAGATCAGAAATACACTGCTGAGGGGAGCAGCGGGCGAGGCAGGAGAGGTCTGCTGCACCATGTGGGATTCTCCCCGGCTGGGTGTCGAACTCACATCGTGCACTGCCGACAGCTCCACAGCGCAGCGCTCAACCGCTGTGCCACCGGGGAGGCCCCTGTATAAATTTAAATAAAATTTGAAGAAAAAAAATCCTTAACTCCCTCCACCTAACCAATGATTGAGATCTACAACCACTTAGGAGAGTGATAAACCAAACAAAATGATGACATATGGATCATGACCTGGAATTGCTAGCCTATTCAGATGAGCCTATTATGATATTAGGGTTGGATCATTGGGCTTCAGTTTCAGTTCTGCTTTGTCTCAGTTCCTTACCCGGAGGATACATAACTTTCTCTGTCTCACTTTATATTATATTTCAGTAAAATAGGCATCTCTTCCCTTATTTTCCTGGGTTAAAAAAAAAAAAGAAAACAGGTATATAAGAAAATATTAGCTCATAAACCCTAAGTATTGTATATATTCTTTCCATGCAAGCAAGATCGTGTACAATTATTGTTAAAATTTGAATATCTATAAATAAAAGTGAGGATAAAAACCTTCCATATATGTGCCAACATCAGGAGGATAAAATACAAGATAAAAGTTATATCAATAATGATGTAAGTAGAAATAAATCAATTGAACAAAGGAAATTAATGTCAAGTAACTAGTTGAACATATATGGTGTTTTGACTGTTATTATTTTCTAAATCATCTGAGTAATAATTGAATTTAAAATGTTCTTTGAGTTTTATAATTTATAAATTAGAAGATCAAGTGGACTTTTTCTTTCACATTTATGATCACATGAACTGGACCTTCATCAGATAGCCAAGATTAAGAGACTTTTATGAAGGGACTGCTTATGGTGGTGACGTCAGAATATAGATTCATTTTTTTTAAAGATATATTTATTTATGCACTCAAGAATTGGGGTGTAGGCCAGAGATGTGGAGTGGTGAGAGGATTCACCAGAGACAGAGTGGGGAGCAGAACAGGAAGATCGACTGAAGTACACTGCTGAGGAGAGCAGCGGGCGAGGCAGAAGTCTGTTGCTCCATGTGGGAAGCTCCCTGGCCTGGGATCGAACTTATGCTGCATTGGCTCTGGATAGCTTCAGAGGCCGAGACTTAACCCATTGTGCCACCAGGAATATAGATTCTAATGAGCAAAATGAAAGCACCAAGACTCAAGCAAAATCAGGGGATCATCACTACCCCTCCAGCTGATATGGACCTAGAACTGGAGTAGTGGAAGGGGCTAGCATATAAAAGCTGGTGTAGGAAGTCAACCACTCGTAGTTCTACCAATGCAGAGAGGAGGTTGAAAACAAATATACTGACAACTCTTTTCTCCCAACTTCCTGCTGATGTGTTCATTGGCTAACAGCCTTGGGAACCAGGGCAGTGCTGTCTTCAAGGACAGCTTCCAAGGGCACAAAAATGGCATGTAAGAATATATTATGGGGATCGGAGATACAAAGGGAATAACTAGCACAAAAGCTAGTATAAATTCCATAACTTTATTGTTATGTCAGACTCTGTATTTTTGCTGGGACTGCATTTGCAAAATAGTTTCCTGGAATTCCATAATGATGCTACCATTGATTTCCTTGCAACCACCTTATTCTTACAGATGGGTTTAACTCTGTTTATTGTGGCAGTGTTTTCCCATCTCATCACTTAGTCATCACTAGCTATTGGTGTTCATTACTGAGTTCTATAGGCCAGAATTTCTCAGCAGTTGACAATTGTGGTGAATCAGCAATTATTTAAGTACAGTTTCTCTTTAATATGGTCTTACCTGGTTACACAGAAGCTTCAAAAATAGGTTATATATTGTGTACCTTTGGCCAAACACCCAGCTTACGGTAGCCTTCTTTGGAGACTCAATGATAGTGATAACTTGCTTACCATCTACAATGTTCAGTTCAACAGAATGTGAGCAGACTCTTTCCTGTAAAGAACTATGAAATGGAAAATTTCTAGCATCACTTTTATTTGATTATTTGATATTTGATCTGCCCCAGGCCTTTATAAAATTACTTGGGAAGTCCCTCCTGCAATGATTCACACTGAGCTGAAGTAGAGACAATAGTTTATAGAAATACTACCAATGTCATGTGTTTATGTGTGGTTTTGTGGAGGTGTGTATATATATTCATTTTAATATGATTTTCAAATAAAAGTGTCCACAGAGATCAAACAACTTACATAAATGAAAACACTATTTCTATAAAGATCCATTATGTATAAATAATAAGTATTTAAGAAATGATCCATCCTTCTCAAAAATGTCAAACTAAAGTTTTCATAAAGTTGAGGACATGACTAGCTTACCGATGTGGGATGAGCGTGTGCTGAAAATTTGTATAAGTCATTAGTGAGAGAACTAGTAAAGTGTTAAGTTAGTTCAAAGAGCACCTGAGGAACACAAATTTATACATTTAGTTAGGAAAACATGCTAAAATAAGTTTGCTTTGTTAAAGATGAAACAGTTCAATGTCTTATTACCATATAACAATATGGGAAGTAAGTAATATTACCCATATTATTACGGTCATAAAACCATAAATTTTATATAGAGAGATCATTCTTATATTTACTTTATAAAAATCTACATGTTAATATGTATTAACAATCAGTATAATAAGGAACAAGTCAAATGAAGATAAAATCATTAAACAAACAATTAATCCCCTATAAACATAAACAATCCTCTAGAGAATTAAGTATTGAAAGGACCTATGAAAGAATGCTTCAATATGACCTGGAAAGACTACTCATCATTCTTTTGTCTTATTTCCAAGTTTCAGATTTTTGTGATTTTTTTTTGACAAAAGAATGTTGTCTTCTGTTTTTTTTTCAAATCACATAGACACTTAGATTTTCTTTAGTTTCTGAATATTGGTAGATGTAAACGTAAAAAAAAAAAAAAACTTTGTTTTTAACTCTTCTATATAGTTACTAAAAAAATTAACCCAGCTTCCACTTATTTACCTTCTATGATGAAAGGGTATAAGGTAGCAGACACTTGATCTCAATCCCTGAGGGTCACATGTTGTGCTGGCGATGGCATGTGAGAATGGAAGTGAAAACCCAAGGTCATCCTTAATGGAGAAAATGGTCTCTAGGTACGTGGACCCTGTGCTGTCTAATTTCATGATTTCACGAGAAGACCAAACTTTTATGTCAGGTCTTTTGATTTTTAAATGTTAGTAAAAAAACATGGTACAGGTCAACAATTGTAAGCTCCCTCTGCTCAGGGAGCTTCCATCTTGCAATTTTGATTTAGTAGCTATCTTTCATTTATTAGTTATTTTCATTTTTTAGCTTTTTAATTTATTATCTATCTTTCTACATGACCTGTGAGAGAACACCAGAAAATCATTCAAGATGCTTGTGACCACAGGAAAAAAAAACAGTCAGTACAAAATGGCTTCCCAGCAAAGAATTTGTTATCTCATTTGTGAAATGAGATGTTTTATATTGAGTCAGATCTAGGATTGTTTAATTCAATTCATTTCTTCACAGACATGTTTTTCAATTTGTCAATGTTTTCCTCAATCCTCACTTCATGATTCCATGACACATGTAGGAGTCCCAGCAGCTCAACAGAAAGAATAACATCCATTAGCAGAGGAAAGCCTTTCTCATAACTCATTTTAAGTCCCAGGCCTGATATATTTTTACAACTTTTGGGCAGAATTGTATAATATGTTTCTGTCTAAAACAATTACTGAAAAAGAAATTGAATTACACTGATCAGTTTAGACCACTACAGTTTACTTTTCTTCAGGACCTCACCTCTTTGAAAGCTCATGGCGGAGAAATACATGAACCAAACAGTAATAATAGTAGTAATGGTAATAGTAATAACAACAGCTAAATAATAATAAGAGTAAGCAGCGAGATTCTGGTCTAGCATTTATTTGTATTACTTCATTTAATCCTCAAGGCAACCACATTTGGCAGATGCTATTATTATCTTGATTTTGCACAAATAGAAACTAGAGCTTGGAAAGGCTAAGGATTTAAACAGAAATTACATAAGCACCAGGATTTTTTTTTAAAGATTTATTTATTTATGCATACAAGCTTGGGTACAGGCCAGAGGTGTGGGGTGGCGAGAGGGTTCACCAGAGACTGAGTGGGGAGCAAAACAGGTGGATATACTGAAATACCACTGCTGAGGGGAACAGCAGGTGAGACAGGATTGGTCTGCTGCACCAAGTGGGTTAGCTCCCTGGCTGGGGATAGAACTCATGCTGCAGTGGCTGGGGATTGCTTCATAGTGCTTGATCCCTTGTATAATCCCTTGCACCACCAGGAAGGTCCTCAGCTCTTGTACTTAACTATTGTTCCCTCAATGCCTCAAGAGGATAATGTGCCCTTTGGATACCAATAGCTACTTTGTTCTCATTAAATAAATCACTGGGGCCTCCCTGGTGGCGCAGCGGTTAAGCACTGCGCTGTGGAGCTGTCGGCAGCGGCGACAGCAAGTTCGATGCCCGGCCAGGGAGAATCCCACATGGTGCGGCAGACCTCTCCTGCCTTGCCCGCTGCTCCCCTCAGCAGTGTATTTCTGATCTGCCTGTTCTGCTACCCGCTCTGTCTCTGGTGAACCCTGTCGCCACCCTACGCCTCTGGCCTGTACCCCAGCTTGTATGTATAAATAAAAAAGAAATCTTTAAAAAATATAAAAAATAAATAAATAAATCACTCATATATTAATAGATTTCACACTGAGTGATTTTCTGATTCTGGCCTTTAGTGCTTCACTGTTTCATTGTTTGATGATATTTCAAAAAGCATTCAGATACCTGAGTTTTGGTTTTTGCAACGAGTACATACTGGTTTCATGATATTTGGAGTCTATGATATACTGGTGTATTCAGGCTAATATCTGAGAACTTAAAATTTAGATTCATTAACAGTCAAGCAGACTTCTTCAATTATGTGTGTGACCACTGCTGGTAGGGAAGGAAATGCTTGGGTGTAAGAAAATAGCTTGGCACAGTTCACACACTCTCTTTCTGTACACAAGAATGGGTCCTCCCCAGAAATCCAGCATTATTCATGAGACATTGCTTTTCCAACATTTCAGTCCTACATGGAAAACACGTCACTTCTGATAGAGTCAAAATAGCCATGTCATGAACATAAGATACAATTATGTTTCCCTCAAAATGATCCTACATTATTTTAGTCTGGGTTCTTCCTTTCTCATTGCTCTGTCCTCCTGAGAAACTGAAGTGTTCTGTGTGACCCTGGACATCTCACCACCATGTTCCTATAAAGGTTGCAGGACAGAGGAAACAAGGAGTGATCCTTCCTTTAAAGAACACACATTGTTTCTCCTCATATACCACTGACCAGATCATAGTCACATGGCTTTACCTTGCTACCAAGAGGCAGTGGAAACGTACTTAATATGGGTGACTAAACTCCCCCCAAATTATTTTGCTATAGAAAGAGGGAGACTAGATAAGAGGGATTAACTATTGGAGAAGGAAGGAGACTGAATATGAGGACACGACATTAAACTATGTCACCTTGTCAATAAAAAAGAATGAGGGTGTGTGAATAAAATAACTTCGAAATCCACTTCTCAAAATACAGATTTAATAAGCTTAATTATATCTCAGATGACCTGCCATTGAAATATACCATAACCTATCAAAAATATGTCTCTGAGTCATAGAAATCCAATCTTAATGAGCATATGTTTACCTCAGTCAAGAAAAAGGAACAATTTCAAGCTCAGGTATACTTTTATTTATTTTTTATTAATTAGATATTTAATATTGTATTGAAAAATATCATTTACAATCTTCTATTTATTCTCTCCTCTTTTCTCTTTCCAGTAGACAGTACTTTCTTTTTTTATTGATGTACCATTACTTTTAAATTCTCTTCACGTTGCTACAAAAACGTCTATTTCACCACCACTAAAGGAAAATTATTTTTAAAAAAGTAAAAAAAAAATAGCTCTAAATATTTAAACAAACCTTGGTGTGTACCATTCTTTGTCATAGTAATGACCCTGAATATTTTGGGCCATATTCTATTCAAGAAAGCTTGGGGCAGTTTATAAAATTGCAATGAAAATGTTACTATGTTTTCTTAAAAATTCATGGAAAAAATGCATCTGTCTTTAGGCAATTTCACTTATGCAATGCCTCTCTCTCTGAAATTGCTGTACAAATTAGGTGTAGCAGTAATAGTAGTACTAGTAGTACTACTTTTAAAAGTAAAAGCAGTATAGTAGATTCATTTATACAATACCAGAAAGCTTTAAATATCATTAATATTGGATAACTTCTTACAGACATATTTTTAACCTACATTAGACTGAACAACTACTAGGCAGGAAAAAAAAATATTTTGTCTCTATAACCTTTCCACACTTAAAACAGCAATCAAAAACTTGCTAGAAAAAAAGAAGAAATGAGTCTAAAAACCCATGCTAGATATCAGGGTGCCTATATGAATAGAAACTACAAACATGCATACATTTTCAAATAGACAATAACTATATGAGGAGTAATTAGGTATTGATTAGTTGATAGATTTTTCTAGCATGGTACCTAGTTAGGATGAGAGGATATAAAATTAGGCGGTTGGTCTTTTTGCAATTTCCAACAACCTGTGGATAAATATTCATCTCTTGGGAAATCATCCCACTCAAATATAGAACTGGTCTGGCAAAACTCCTGTGGTAGCCAGTGTAAGTATCCCTTTGCCTAATTTCTTCCTGCTACTCATAATTACAACCTCCCTGTGTGCTTATTCTCTTCAACACAGTTTTAAATCTCTAGATAATCATCCCCCACACTTCGTTTTCATTTGGCCAAACACCCACTATATAATTATTTTAATCAGGAGCTCCATCTCCTTTAACCGTGATAGCAAGTGATGCCATTTCTAGAGTAGGTTGGAAAATTGAAATGGTTAGAATCCAATTTGATTTGTTGTATGATGGTGATTCAAAGGGAGAGAGGAAAGGAGGAGTGGAGTATGGTGTATCTTGCCTCTTGAAGGCCAGAGGCTCTATGCTGCCAGATTGGCATATATTCTATGGTAGGAGAGGTTTCCATTTCAGAATGGATTCATAGGGGTTGTATCAGCTTAACATTCAGGAATACTTCGAGTGTTGAATGATGCACAGTAGTATTTATAAGAGTGGCACCTGCTTAAAGACACTCAATAAATATTGTTTAAGTATATGAAAACACAGACAACTGTAAAAGAAAACATTGACTTGACAGTGTCTCACAAACCATGTTATGAAGAATCATCTGGGAGTTTGCTAAATATATCAAACTACAAAGCTTCCACACAGTGAAAGAAACTATCATTGAAACTAATAGACATCATGCCAAATGGAAAGAAACAATTGCATGTTAAATATACAACAAAGGGCTAATATCCAAAATATACAGAGAACTCATACAACTTAACAACAAGAAGACAAATTACCCAATCACAAAGTGGGCAAAAGAGCTAAATAAACACTTCTCTACAGAAGACATATAGCTGGTCAATGGGTGCATGAAAAGATGTTCATCATCACTATGATCAGATAATGTAAATCAAAACCACAGTGAAACACCATCTTACACCTGTGGTCCCCACCAAAGAGACCAGAAATAGTAAGTGTTCACGAGGATATGGAGAAAATGGAATGCTTGTACACTGTTGGGGTGGGAATGTACCTTGGTCCAACTGGAAAACAGAATGTAGGTTTCTCAAAATACTAAAAATAGATGTTCCATGCAATCCATCAATTTCACTCCTAGCTATCTACTCAAAGAATGCAAAAAAAAAAAAACAACACTAATCTGAAGGGGCTCTGTGCACTGCTGTGCTGACTGTAGCATGATAGAGGCTTTCAAAGCAATATAAGTGTCTAACAGCAGATGAGTTGATAAAGAAGATGTGGTATACCTACATGGTGGAATACTACTCAGCTATAAAAAATAGATGAAATCTCTTTTGGGACAACGTGCCTGAAACTGGAGATGATTATTCCAAATAAAATAAATCAGAAGGTGAAAGACTAACTAGATTATTTCATTCATATGTGCAATGTAAAGAAACAAAATAGAGGAACAGAAAATTAAACCAAACAAACCTTAAAAACCTGGCTGCAGAATTAAGCTACCAGAAGGAGAGGGTGGAGGGTAGAGTGCAGAGGTGGAGGGGGCCTAGTGGCCTGGTCTGGAGGTCCATGGGTGCCTTGGTAGGGAGAGTGGCAATATGAGTTTGAACAGGAGTGAACCTATATCTCTAATCATATGCAGTTGTAAACTAGCATTAACTCAATTTAAAAATACAATTAAAATCAAATGTTGACATTATTAATTTCCACAGAAATTCTATTTTAGTTAATGTGATGTAAGGTCCTAGAATCTGTAATTTAAAGAATTGAAAGACATACCATGCACCATTCAGTTACAAATGGCACCTATGTACCCACCTTTGCTGGATTTTGGGTAATCTGACATCAACAATGTAAGCCATGCTACTTTAAATGAGCTGTGAAACTTAAGGGAGGTAATTTTTACAGGTTACTGTAACCATCAACAGAAAAGGTTGATTTTTTTTTCTATTTTTATTAATGTTTGTTTGACTGATGGATCCAAATGTAAATATGTTAGCATAATGTAATATAGGACTAAATAAGATGATAGGCTGTTCTATAGTAAAAGCAGGATATTGCTTGGGGCTTGGAATACTCAAGCTTTCAAATTGTTTTCCCATTCCTGAGAAGAATCTTAAAGTTTGACAGCTTTAATCACTTGGTGTTTTTACAGTCTGTCCATGCCAGTTGTTTCACACCTTTGTACCACATAAATTACAAAATTAACAGTTTCAAAGTGGACAACTGTTTGTTGATCTCACCTAAATGGCCAAATTCCCAGTCCTGTATCATTCTTAGTAAATGAGATGTGGAAATTAAAAGCTTTATATTTGAAAATTATGAAAGTGCAAGGATGTTATTATTCATAAGCACCTCCTCTGTGGCTAAGAAAGCTATCCTATCTGATTTAATAATGAGAAAGTTAACATCCTCTACTTTTACAAGTTTACCTCTACTTCAAAAAAAAAATGTACTTTGAAAAAATTGTACTTAAAAAACAATCCAGCAGACTCTGTGTTTCAGTAGGAGTTACTATCAATGAAGTTCTCAGACTCTTATTGTCCCTGTTTTCTTTCGTGGAAGTTTATACCATAATGCATCAGGGTATAAAACTATGGACATCAAAAAAGAAAAGAGCCCAAACTGTCCATTTACTGGAAAACAAAAATGCCAACTATTGCCTTTAAATATATTTCTGCCAAATCAACAGTGTTAGTGCGTATACAGCCTGGACATAATCCTACTGAATGTTATGGGTTTTCATATTTTTTCCTTTGGGACCAGATATGTAAGTCTGCTAGACTGTGGATACATTAAGGAAGTGATGTGAGGTCAGTGACTTAAAGGAATGGCAGGACTCTTTAAAGGTCAAGATGGTGACTTTACTGAGTGCTGGTGACTGAGTGCCCCTCCACAGAAGAGGAGATAGTGCCCCGTCATGAATAAGAGCACAGGCAGTCTCTTGCAAGGCCAGGTGTACATTCTGGTTCTTATTCTCATACCCTGGATATGGTTTAGGCTCCTTAAGTTTCAGTCTCTCAAACTATGAAATGGTATAATGGAATTCCTCTTAAAGGATATCAAAAGATCTGCCTAGAATGACCTGTCTAAGTCACCTCCTACAATTGCTAGCAACTAGTACATGTTCAAGAAATATTTAATCTAATTATGTCCTGTGGTGCACGAGTTTTATAAGGGATATAAAAGTTTTAATATTGTACCTGACACAAAGAAATGTTTGGAGTATGGTCCTATGCCTCTAAATAATAGACAGCATTGTTAACCAAGGTTGCATCGGTAAAAACAAATAATAATGAAAAAATTTTAAAAAATGAATGAAAGAAATTTCCTGTCTCTGAGTGTGTACAATCTATAAGGAAATATAAAACACACGATTATAGAGTGTCTGACCACGTAGTCAGTTTACCAAAGGATTAGAAATGGAGGGAAGATTATTTGTTCTGTTACCTGGTTATAAAAAAGGGATTATTAAATGACATTTATTTTTAATTTTCTTTCTGAATTGGAATTTAACAATAGAAATTTGGAGACCTTCTTGTAGAAGGTGATTTTCGGTGACTGTGTAATAATTCCTCAGGTGATGTGTGTGACAATTTATTTAAGCATTCCTTTATTGAATGAACTCAGATTATATCCCATCTTTTTCAATTTGAATAATATCATGATGAACATTCTTATCAAGAAAAAAAACAGTTACTTTAGAAGTAGATTTGCAAAACTTTTAAAAATATTGCCAGTGTTCCTTTAAAAACGTTTTTCTAACTTGGCATTCCTACCAAGAGTTTAAGATAGTGTATGGCTTAGATTTTGTATGAGAAAATGAGGTTGGTGTTCCAAGCAAAGGTTCAATAGTCAGAATTTTGGAGGGAGACACTAGTCTTTGCCTGAAGTGGATGATTTTGTTGGAGTGATTCATGGTAAAAAAAGGAAATAATAAGTTGTTAGACCATGGAGGTGCTCTCAGAAAGAAATTGGCAGCCAATGACAACCAAATAGTCCTTTTGGATAATTTAGAGTAGGCCCTGAGCTCAAAGATGGTTTGAAGATCTGTGAATTTAGTATCACCTCTGTTCCCCAATTCTAAAGAGCCTCGGCTCCCTTGGTCTGGTCCTCACCTTAAGACCAGCCCCCAACCTGGCTTTCTTATCCTCATCTCCCAAGGGGCCCTGTGCTTTTGGGATACCTAATGTTGACTAATTTATTAGCTGTTTTCAGAGTGTATATCTGAAGCATTTTAACTGCTAAATATTGCCACTAAAGCTGTTGAAAAACCTAGTGGTTTTCTCCTTTGAATATTTTCTGAAAACATGTGTTCCCGTTTCCCCAGTCGAAGCTGAGTCACATCTGGTTGTTTCTCCAAATTCCTGTGCTGCTCTGATGAGTTTAAAGTGTACTATTGATGAAACCAGAAATAACTTAGCAGCTGATGGTATTTTAGGAAACAATCTTTTTTATCCCCAATCCCAAATTTTTAAATGACTCAGAAAATGAATGCTTACAATGCATTTTAATCATCAGGTGACTCCATTACTCCTGGAGCTACTTTTAGAGACCAGATCACGGCACCTGGAAAGAGAAAAGGTAGAGTCAGGAATTTCTTTTTTTTTTCCCAAATGAGGCTTACTGGGAGCCTTATAAAAACAAAACACAATAGTCAGAAACTTAATGTCGGCTTTAAATTAATTTTCTACAGAAAAAAACAAATCTGTGTTTTTTTTCCAAAATGATATTTCTTTTTTGTATCTCTACACTTTATCTATGAAAATAGCTGCTAAATTTCTTTGAAGTATAATAATTTGTTTATACTTTGCCAGATTATGTTGCCAATGTAATTTCTGATGCCTGTTTTTTTTTTTTCTTTGATCGTTTTTTCTGTGCTACCAGCCTAAATAATACTGGTCCATAACCTGTAGAATATTTGTCTGCTTCTATTTCCCCTTTCCCAGCAGGAACATACCGCCTGATGTGTGAAAATGGCAAATCCTGCTAAACAGATAAGAAAGAGAGTGGATTCCAACACTTAGCTTTGCCTGGGCCCTACTTCCTTTTCACACTAAGTTGTGGGTAGCTCTCACTGTACTCAGTACTGCAGAGAGATTTCCACTTTGCTTATCTGTAAGAAGCAAATGCATGGTGCTGGAAGCTGACAGACAAACCAAATGAAAGCAAAAACAAAACTCACAGATGATATCAGAGTCAGTAGCTCTAACAAACTAAGTGTTCTTATCCTATTTCCTTCAATAAATGTCACCATTATCCCTCGATAATTAAGGGGTATTGCAGCTTTCATTCAATGAATTAGCGATTTTTAATTTCAAAACTCTAAAATATCAGGGGGAATGCTCAATGGAACTGACTGGATCTGCTAGGACTGCATTAACAAAAGGCTATAGGGGCCTCCCTGGTGGCACTGTGGGTTAAATCTCAGCATTACCAAGCTGTTGGCAGCCACTGCAGCACCTTTCAATCTCTGGTCAGTGAGCTTCCCACATGGCACAGCAGACCCCTCCTGACTGACCCGCTTCTCCCCTCAGCAGTGTATTTCAGTCAATCTGCCTGTTCTTCTCCCCACTCTCTCAGGTGAATCCTCTCACCCTCCCCCATACTTCTGGCCTACACCCCAGCTCTTGTATGCATAAATAAATAAATATATAAACAAACAAACAAACAAAACAGACCTCCCTGGTGGTGCAACGGGTTAAGTGCAGCGCTGTAGTGCTGTCTCCAGCTGCGGTGCAAGTTCAATACCTGGCCAGGGAGATTCCTACATGGTGCAGCAGACCTCTCCTGCCTCGCCCGCTGCTCCCCTCAGCAGTGTATTTCCATCGATCTGCCTGTTCTTCTCCCCACTCTGTCTCTGGTGAACCCTCTCACCTCCCCACAGCTCTGGCCTGCACCCCAGCTTGTATGAAAAAATAAATTTAAAAAAAAATCTTTTAAAAAAACCCCAAAACACTATAGTGTGGGTGGCTTAAAAAAGATAAATTTATTTTTTCACAGTACTCGACTATAAGACCAAGATTAAGGTAGAAGTGGGGTTGACTTAATTCTGAGCTCTCTCCTCTTGGTCTGTGGGTGGATGCCTTCTTGCTGTGTCCTATATGATCTTTGCGTGTGCACATCCCTAGTGTTTCTTCAGAGGAAGAGACCTTATCATGACACCCATCATATTGAATTAAGGTCCCACCCTACTAGCCTCCTTCTAACCCAGTCACCTCTTCAAAGACCTTATCTCCAAATGTAAAGACATTTGGAGCTATCGGGAGTTGGCACTTAAATATATGAATGGAGGGTAGAATTCAACCCATAAAATATACTAAGAGCTGAAAATAATCACACATGTCATCAGTTAGCTAACACCAAGATCTGACAGTCCATTGGGTCCAGGTCACCTGAGTAGTCCCTGTGGGGAGCTAGGGTGTGGACGTAGAGCTGAAGAATCCCACGTTTTCCTCCTCCTCTTTGTGATGTGTGCTATTCTCACAAGTGTGAAAGACATCATAGATTTGATTTGCATTTCGACTATTAGAAGTGATGATGAACGCTTTCCCCGTGTCTTTTAACTATCATTCCTTTGGGATATTGGAGGAGAACACTGGAGGCTCTCAGGTGTAATCTGCAAGTGTCTCTCATGAAATTGCAATGTAGGAATGAGCATACATGGCATTTTTGGACCTTGCCTTTAAAGTCAATTAGTGTCATTGCCATCTAGTTCTAGTGACTGAAACACTCACAAGCACCCTCATTTAAAGTAAGGGTAATAACAGAGGATTTAGAGACCCCCTCTTTCGAAACCACCATAGTGTAGGTTTTGACAGCTGCAATATTCGAATATTTTATAAAATACTTGCATTGAGTAAGCTAAGCAGTACTTACTGTTCATAAGGAAACCATTGTAATTCTTATGGATTTGCAGTTAATGACTTCTGTTGTAAAGATTATTCCTTATCCTTGTCATATTTACAATAAACAAAAATCAAATACTAAGCAAATTTACTGACTAGATTAAAAATGCATTAATTACAGGTGGAATGAGTCATGGGAAGTTTGATTATATATATATATGTAAATGTAGGCAAACCTGACATTTTTTTTTAAATTTTTAATGTATAGGGAATAGGAATGAATCTTATAATTAGCACTATATTTTATTTGAACTCATAGCAACTTTTCTTTCTTAGTGGTACATAAAATAATAATACAACTTTTTTTTTAATCTATGACAACTAATATTCATTAATGATTGTCACAATTCCAGAATTACCAGAGATGCTAAGGATATGCTATCAGCCTTTAGTTTGAGAGATTTTCCGTATAACCAGAAATGAGTCCTGGATCTTGGGTTTTACTTGAATTGCACTGTCCTAGAAACTTGTATACCCTCAGAGGTATTTTTTTTTTCCTTTGATAATGTGCTTATTTCTCTAATTTGATTCTGGACTTTTAAGGATAGCTAACAATGCATTAGCTGTCTTCTGTCAACTGAAAGGCTCCTTAATTGACTTGTTCCTATTGACTGAGATCCTAGAAGGCAGCCTCTGTTAATGGTGTGTCCTGATGGGGGACAAGAAATAGGTTTGCGAGCATTGGAGTTGAGTGCTAGATGTAGTATATCATGTTATATTCCAGTTGCTTAACTTTTCCTTGTGATAGCAACAAAGTGACTTCTCAAAGAATGAAGCCCTGCATCATGTTGTCTGATAAAACATATACCTGACTGTGTCCAATATTGCTGCAAATTTCTTGATAATGATCCTGTCTCAAATCTTAGGCAGAATAATACATCTTTTATCTTTTGGGGAATTGTATTGGAATTGCCAAAGAGTATTTTGCATTGACATACTTTTTAAATATGATAGTGTTTTGTGTTGTGTTCTAGAAAGTGTTTGGTTGTGTTTTTTTTTTTTGTGTGTGTGTATATAGACAAATACACACTTAGATATAAATATATCTGCAGACACATTTTAATTCAATTGCTAGTTAAATAATTACTGAGTGCCTAAGTAACTGCATTAGACATATATGCAATATATATACACACATAAATGTGCACAAAGATACAAAGTCATTCAATTGCTACTTAAATAATCAATGAGTGTGTAATATATACTGGATATATAATGGTTGCTAATCATCCCTACCCCTAGGTAGATCACTAGCTCCCTAGGGTAACCTCATTTCTTGCTTTCTGCCTTTTATGATGTAGACACATAACAAGTAGTACATTGCACGTGTTAGAAAAAACTACTAGATGTTTTCACTTTTTTAATTATAAAATTACCTTATTTTGACATGTGGTCATTTATCCAAACTTTTAATCATTAGGTATTCTCTTAAATGTTATATTCCTATTCAGAAACCAAAATCACCACTTCCATGTATTTTCTGATTGTAGAATGCCTTTCAGAGTAATTAGATGACCTTTCTTGGCTACCATGGATCAGAATATTCCTGGAGGAAGGAAACACATAGCTTTTTTTTTTCAATTATTTTTTCTTATGTACCCGGCAAATAACCATAAACAGGAGAGTGGTTAATAAATACTATTCAGATTTGGGGATGTGAAATAGGAGATACAGGCATGAAATCCTATTTTTATTACTATCATTATGCTGATGATCCCCTGGCCACTTCTCTCTGGTCTGTGTAATTGCAAAGTTCTTCATATTTTATTCATTAGAAGAGCTGCTCTGTGCCCAGTCTCCTATTGTTGCTGCCTCACACTGTTTCCAGTACTTCCTAATGTGTGTGATCTGTGGCCTGCATAAACTTTCTGTCTATGCCTTGTTCAGCCTCTAATGAATGTTAGACTTCCAGTCATCAGTTATGCTTCAAGTACAGAAATAAATGAATAGGGGATATTTGTTTGTTCATTAGCACTGTGAAAAGAAAACTCACTTTGTCTCCTTCATGCTTTCTTTGATGAATTGCTCACCTATTATAACTAATATGAAGGAGAACTTGATTCATGTAGGCATTTACAGAAGGATTCAAAAGCTCTTTTTTTTTGTTTTCTTTTTGTTACTGTAATCAGATAACGTCTACTAGCCATCAATGAAGGAATATTATAGATAGATTTGTGACCAGATCTTCATGTATCTGTGGTTATGTTTATATGTTTGAAAAAGAAGAAATTATGTTTATTATTGAGGTGAATTTTAAAAAAATGGATGGAAGGGAAAAGAGACAAGAAAAGCAAAAATTCTGCGGAAGGGAGGGAGGAACTTAGGTAAGAGGAGGAAGTAAGGAGGGAAAAATGGAAGGGAGAGAGGGAGGGAGGGGAGGAGAGGGAGAGGGAGAGGGAGAGAGAGAGTGAAGAGAATGAAAAAAAGGAAAACCAGAGAGGAGGAAGGAAGAAATTAAAAAAGAGCTCTCAGATAAGAAAGGACACATAAGCGTGTGTGTATGTGTGTTTATTTATAAATCACTGCAATTTACAGTGAATTTGTATTAGTTGATCAAATTATAGTAAACACTCAATTCTATAAATATTAATTGTATAAGAATTCTCACCTTCCGTTACATGTTTTTCAACAAAAAATATCCCACAAAATATGCCATCACCAAGAGGAATTCACAATATGGTCAAAAAACTCATGCTCTAAACCATTTTGCATTAGTTGTTGTTTGATAAATGATAAACGGCAACAATGAGATGGAGGTGGTTCTATTAACATGAATGATCAAAATGACATTTGATTAGCAATGCAACATTTACTCCTTTCTTAGGTGATTTAGCACACAATTATTAATTCTCTGAGTGTCAAATTTAATAAAGAATTAGGAGATAATGGGGTAATATGTTTGTGTGAATACCTCTATGTGCATATTTTACATGGATACATGGGGACATTTGTAATAAATATCTTTGAGACTTAGTGAGAAAGTAATGGAAAATATTCATGGAAATGTCATGTCTACCAAACAACTTGGGAAAGAATGCAGAACTGAGGAAAACAGACTTTTAAAATGTTTTTGTATAAGTAAAATATGAAGTATCAATGGGGAAGAATAAAGACAAATAATCCATCACTCCAGGGGACAGGTCCACTAAAGGGTTGTAGGGTAGATAGAAGACTCATAAAAAGAGCTAAGTGTATCGATGGCTGGATGGACTAGTGAGAAGATAGACAGGGATAGAATGGTTAAAAGAACAACTTTATCTTCTTTCCATCAACACAAATGAAAAATGTGCCCAAAACAACCACTTGGCATGAAAATATACTTGTTACCTTTACACACACACACACACACAGACAGAGAGAGAGAGAGAGAGAGAGAGAGAGAGAGAGAGAGAGAGAGAGAGAATAGCGAATAGAAGAAACTTAAGAGAATTTGAACTTGACCTCTCTAATCTTCCCACAGTATAGAATAGATTTTGCTAAAGAAAATGAACTGCAGTGTGATGGTAGTAGAGGTTAGGGAAGGGTGGATAACTGTGAGTTATCCATTGGGAAACTTCCAGCAAATTCACGAGAAGATTAACATCATCAAATATATGCTGACTTGATTTTCACTGAACCATAAAAAAGAGAAAAAAAATATTGTGTATTTCAGTGGTATTTTCCCCTCAGTTACAAGTTAAACATCACTTTACTCATGTATTTTATTGTTTCTCCCTATTATATTTTTCTTTAGCTGAAACTAATATAACCTAATACATTTGTTTCAATAATAAAATCAAATCTAAAACTAAACACTTCACTAGAGTTTAGCAAACTGCCCTGTCATTAAACAGGATTTTTTTTTTTTTTTTTTTTTCAAAAATAAAAGAGAGGGTCCTTCCTGGTGGAGCAATGGGTTAAGTGCAGCACTGTGGAGCTGTCTGTGGCTGCAGGGCTACTTTGATGCTGGGCCTGGGAGATTCCCACATGGTGCCGCAGACCTCTCCTGCCTTGCCTGCTGCTCCCCTCAGCAGTGTATTTCGGTCAATCTGCCTGATCAGCTCCCCACTCTGTCTCTGGTGAACCCTCTCACCACCCCACAACTCTGACCTGCACCCAGCTTGTATGCAAAAATAAATAAATCTTTTTAAAAATTAAATAAATGAAAGAGGGGAATGCTTGCACACTTTTCAAAAAGATTCGAACCTCCCAACAAGTGATTCTAAAGTCTTAGTGTGTAAAATACAGTGTCACTAGGTGGGTTTGACAGATATGGAGAAGCTTGGACTTCACTTCTTGAGTGTCTGGGAAACTATTCCAGAAACTCATGTTCTTACAGGCACATCAGAACACTTTAATTCAAGTCAGCCAGAAATTATACTTTGTGAAACACAGATGTAAGAATTTTAGAGAGAAATTTCACTTTATTCCTGGTTACATGATTAGCTTATTAGTCCCTTATGTAGCTGCTGAGTAAAGTCATTGAAGTTCAGGGTATTGGCCTTCTTGGGGGAAAAATGCATTTATTAAAACATTTATTTCTGCAGGTCTTTAAGGTTTGTTTGTATATTTCACATATGTCAATAAATAGCTCAATATAGTGGGGGATACTATAATTGGGAACATTCCCAAGAGATCTGGGGATGCGTATTCAATAATGTCCTGTGGTTTAATCAACAGTATAATTATTTGTAGTATACTGTTCTAATTTTTACTGCAGACCAACTACTGTGAAGGCCTTAGGTTTCTTTACATTTCTGTGTCGTCATAGGATTAGGTTTCATATGATATAGTAAAGATATTATTTGAGTCTGGAGCCAGATATAAATAAAATCTAAATTCAAGTCTTCCTGTGTGTGTGATCTTAGGAAATTTATTAAACCTTTGTTAACTTCAATTTATCTGTAAAATGAGAAGGAAATCTTCATATTATTTTTGAGAGGGTTGACTGACATGCATTATGTCTACCTTGTTTTAAATGATAAAGGTCTGGAGATCCAATTTTATTTCACAGAAATGGCAGGTGTATTCAAAATAGAAATGACTTTAGAGTTTTCCCTCGAACTGTGCTGTCTGTTAAAATTCAGTCTTTTTTCTCCTGACTTCCCAAATGTTGCTTAAAATTTTACCTCAAGTTTATTTTATTCCGACTTGCATTAAAGATAATAATTGAATTTCTTTTCCTCTCATTTATTTCTTTGTGAGGGTCAAAATGGTAAGGATCATATCTGTTTTTTTTTTTTTTTATTTCTAAGCAGATGCGTGTCCTGCTAATTGTAGATATGGTATATTGCTTTAAGTACAAAAAATTGACAGATAAGTGATCACCATTATATATGGTGATCTCATTCTATACACATTTATATTAAATTCTTATTCCAGAACTTGATGGGTATTATTGTATGGACCTACCTATCACTATACTGACAAAACTATTTGATATCTTCAATTATGGCTAAGATGCCAAACATGAATCTACCTACACAGAGACAGAAGGCATCATGGTCACATTGGTTTCTGTAAGAAGTTATTTTTTTCCTGTCATCTGCGGGAGATTCTTTTATGCTAATGCTTCTTTTCTGGTGACATTTGATCATTTGTATATTCATCAGGTATATATTTAGTTCCCAGGACAAACCAGGCACATTCTGTGTGCTGGGGATATAGTCATGAATGAAAGTTAAAAATCTATGCTCTAAATCTCATGATGGGTGACATGTGAGGAACGTGTTAAATAAAGAAAATTAAGCAGATGATTTTAGAATACTTTAAATCTGGACAATGGGAAAACAGTGAAATTTGATTTCAGGTTCAATGATACAACACAAGTAGTAACTGTAAAAAGGTAAAACAAAAATCAAAGAAATCATGAGAAGCAGAATTTGGACAAGGGCCTGCAGTGAGGCCTGTGAACAGGTTGGGGCGTGCAAAAAATAAGACTGAGAAATCTGCGGAACCAGAGTATAGGGCATTAGGGGTGTGTTTAGATTTAATTCTTGGATGAATACTATGGAGAATTTGATTGAAAAGATGGATAATCGGACCTAAAATGTCCCTTTTCTGCAATAAGTATAATTTATAGGAGATATAAAAATATCAGAGTCAAGGATATTGCTTTTGAGTCTACAGAGGTCATTGTGGCTCTGGCTAAGGTCTGTCATTCACTTAACTGAGTTTCTTGGGCAAGAAATTTATCTTCTACCTAATGCCTTTGTCTCCTCATCTGTAAAATGGGATAGAAGCATTTACCTCATAAGGTTGTTGTGGAGATTAGATACACTAGGTATAAAAAGTGCATGAAACTGCCTGGAATATTTTAAATGTTCCATAAATGCTGGATATTTTTATTAGATTACTAGTCTAAATATACATTTTATCTTGATTTACTGCAATGCTCAATTTCTATAACCATGTATAGTCATTAAGCATTTTCACCATTCTAATTTTTTATTTTTCATTAGTTTTGTTTTTCTTTTACTCTATTAATTAGCATAGGTTAAACTATGCTATGGTTATCAATATTCCCCACCCAAATCTCTGCAACTTAACACTATGCAGTCTTCTTCCTTTTCTCATTACCATTTAATGTGGATTTAAGTGTCCTCTGATTTCATCATCTCCAATCTGGGAGCTACAGATTCCAAGCTTTCATATTATAGAAACTGATAAACTAAGAAGCTTATTCCAATGCTACCTTTTCCTTTGATATTATCAGTTTCTACAAATATGAAATAATTTATGTTCTCTAATTGGTTATTGTCTTCAGCAAGGCTCACATTAACTTTATATGTTTTTAGCACATACAGCAGTAAAAAAAAGATCTACATCTCTGTGAAGGAGGGTGTTTGAGATATGAACCATTAAGTAGTGGGCATTAGGGGTCCAGAACCTGAACCCAACTTTGCTCTCAGTTATCAGATGACTTTGCACAAATAATAACCTTGCAAAATTAACCTTGCAAAATTCCTCTTCATTTAATACATGCTATCAAATAGTATATTCCCAACAAAAATTTAGACAATGCAAGCAGAATTATTTAAATTAAATCTTTTTGTCCACCTCTTTGTGTAACTGTGAGGGATCCTTGTGGTATATTCTAGAGAGG
This sequence comes from Scalopus aquaticus, assembly GCA_004024925.1. Classification (NCBI taxonomy): domain Eukaryota; kingdom Metazoa; phylum Chordata; class Mammalia; order Eulipotyphla; family Talpidae; genus Scalopus; species Scalopus aquaticus. Next base: position 43,180 of record PVIJ01009367.1, read on the forward strand.
TATATCTAGTCCAGCTTTAAATGACCCTAACAAAGTGACTTTTATCATTTGATTTTTGAGAGGTTATATCATTAATCTTTTCTGAATCCCCCCTCCCCTTTGGGCTCACTTCAATTAAACAGGCAGGGAGAAGAGAACATTGAACAACATTATAAAAATGTTAATTCTTACTGTCATTGACAAGCTCTTAATCACACTATTAGACGTATGTTCTGATTTAATGGTCCTGACCAGCAAACAGTAATACCAAGATTGACTTTGATGAATGACCACCATTATTTTCTGATATGGATGAGGTTGTTTTTCTTTCTGACTAAACGTTTCCTCAGAAATGATATTCTATTCAGAAAGAAAGAGTATATAAATACTTTCCTTGGTCTTCAAGATATTTTCTCTTAAACTAGTATTTAGATGATTTGTATTTTAATGACAGTGTGAAACAGTTTGGTGAAACCACTGGAAATTACTTCATCTAACAGATTTTGAGACATCTGTCTCCTTTCTTAATGTTTTAGCCCATAAGTCTTAACTCCAATCAATGATACATATCTTTTGCTTCTTGACAGTTGCTTCTTAACAACACTGTAGTGAAACCAGAGTCCTTTTCCTTTGAGACTCTTACCTGTGTAGACACTTTCCTCATGGTACCATTTGCTGAAATCATTTTCAGCACCAAGCTTAGGTGAAATGCTACCTTTTATCAATCATTTCTCTCAATCCTTCCCCAGGACTGCTGAAAATTCATAAGTTTCTAACTCTGGTCTTCCCTGGCAATTTTATTAACTACTCCATTTTAACCCTAATCTTATTCCCACTTGCATTTCTCTTAGCTGCATACTGATCCTTCTTCCTGTAAATGTTAGAAACTTGTTTGGGGCAACAATAGTCTATTAAAATTTACATCACTGGTATGTCACACCATGTTCCCAACACCTTCTCACAGCATAGAATTAAGAAATAATTGAATGGACTATGCATTGACTAGATTGAATTATATTACCTCGTCTATATATAATCACCTATATCATATTTACTGAATTTTAATAAATATTATATAAAAATTATATAGAGATAGATAGAGAGATAGATAGATAGATAGATAGATAGATAGATAGATAGATAGATATAGATAGATATATATGTATTTTTCAATCTATGTCATCCTGTGGGTGGAAGTTAGGTGACAGTCAAGTGACCAGACCAGTCATGAGATAGTTTCTCTAAAGTTCTATGCAGAATTTTTCACTGAATAAGAGTAGAAGGCATTGAGACTGGAAGAGATGAGCCAAGACAATCACCAATAGTTATACTGCTATCTACATTGCAAGAAGATATGAGCACCATATCTGAAAGGGGCAAAGATAAACATGAAAGTCAGTTTACACTGCCAATCATTAGAATTATGTAGAGACAGGCAGAGTGTGACCTGAGATTGGAGTTAATTATATGTAGGATGAAATAAGGGCAACTGGAGAAGATTTGAGAAGTGATATCCTGAGTTGCTGCTCATGTGCTGGTTATAATTGCTTACATTTATGGAAAATAAGATAGTATGGCAAAAAGAGAATTTATTTTTATTTTTACTTTATTCATACACCTTTTTTAATGTTTCTTTTTTGTTAATTAATTTATTTTTGCATACAAGTGGGGGGTAGGCTAGAGGTGTGGAGTGGTGAGATAATTCACCAGAGACAGAGTAGGGAGCAGAACAGGCAGATCAACTGGAGTACACTGCTGAGGGGAGCAGTGGGTGAGGCAGGAGAGGTGTGTTGCGCCATGTGGGAATCTCCCTGGCTGGGTATTGAACTCATGGCTCTGGATAGCTTCATAGTGCTGCGCTTAACCTGTTGCGACACCAGGAAGGCCCTGCCTTTCCCAATGTTTCTAACCAAACTGCAAATAATATAAAAAGAGAGACATCATCTCTGATTTTATTTATTGCCTTATAATCCCTGTGAATGGCATATGTAGTTAATATATAATTAGTATTTTATAAGTCATTGTCACAATAATGCTAGGTAATCATTTGCCAAAGCTCAGTGGCATGTGATGCTCAGTATTTAATCTGCTGTTCACAGTCAGATGGGATGAGTGTGCTTCATGTGCCACATATTGGGGTCCAGGCTGGAGAGGTGAAGTAATACCATTGGCCAAAGCAAATAGTAAGAACAAGACTAATATCAATGGGTCAGGTATGTCTACTCCTCCAACAAGTCCATGATAACATATGCTTGCTGATCAGTATAGATATTTTTGGAGATCTAAAGTAAATGAAGTTAAAACATTTCTGTTGATGTAATGAATTTACCAAATTTTGAGGCTATGAGCATACTGTTTCTTTGAAAAAAAAAATTATTTATACATACAAGCTGGGTCACAAGCCAGAGGCATGGGACGGTAAGAGGGTTCACCAGAGACAGAGTGGGGAGCAGAACAGGCAGATGGATGGAAATACACTGTTCAGGGGAGCAGTGGGCCAGGCAGGAGAGGTCTGCCGCGCCATGTGGGAATCTCCCGGGCTGGGCGTTGAACTGGTGTCGCCGCTGCCGACAACTCCACAGCGCAGCGGTTAAGCGCTGCGCCACCAGGGAGGCCCTGAGCATATTATTTCTAAATGTAGAATTATGATAAAGACAAATGATAGCAGCAATGACAGCAGATCAACATAGTATACTATTTCTATATTTTCACAGGATTTTCCAGCTCCATACTGACATTGTTTGGAATTACACTATTCACAACAGTGGAAGTGTGTTTACTTCTCTTGGCAGTAGCTATAAATATCACTGGGAAACTGGTGCTTACTGTTTTCCAGGTTGTTAAGATTTTAACCAATTGAAGATTAAAAATTAATCTCCAATTGAATTTTGTTTAATGGCGTATAACAATTAAATCATTAAATTGTACAACTCACCTGTTTCATGATTTCATCTAAATTTCATACATTAGGAAAATTATAATTTGAACTAAGCATGTACAAGCTGGACATATGCTTAGGTTTTCTTTAAAACTTATTGTGATTTTTCTCTTCTTAAACCATTTCCCTGTACACATATCATGCAAGCAAGTTTTAGGAGCAAAATGGTATGCTATGCATTCATTTACCTAACTCCTAGAATTGACCTCCCATAATGTTTTAAATTCAGATGTACTGCATCAATGAGTAAATCATCCCAACAGAAAGAAAACAAGGAAATAATGACCTAATATGAAATAATGGATCAGACATACTTAATAGACAGATGCAGACAAATGCCTTCCGTCCCAAAATAAATGAATACATACTTCCCAAGTACACATGGAACATTCTCAAGAACAGGTCATATTGTCATACTTGGACATAAATTGTGGCTCAAAAATATATAAAGTAGAGATTGTATCCAGGATATTTTATGATGATGAAAGTAAAAAGTTATATATTAACCACAAAAGGAAACTCAGCAAAAAATTAAACACAAACTCAGCCAAAATTCAAATGGACTAAAAATAAACTGAATGATTTTCTCCTGGATTAATGAAGAAATCAAATGAGAAATAAAAAAAAATAATTCTATAGACTAAGCTGAAGAGATAAACTAGTAGATCCTATGGCATGAAGTAAAATCTGCATTTAGAGGGAGATATACAACAGTACAGACTCAAACAATAAACAAGAAAACACTAAAATAAACTAACTTTACATCTGAGGGAACTAGAAAAAGTAGAACAATAAAAAATCAGTAGGGAGAAGATAATAAAAATTAGAGAGGAAATATACAATATAAAACCAAAAAAATAATACAAAGGATTGCTGAAAGCAATAACTAGCTCATTGAAAAGTTAACCAATATTGATAAACTTTTAGTTAGGCTCAGTGAGACAGTAGGAGAGAAAAAACAAAAAGAATCAGAATGAAAGAAGAGCAGTTACAACAGATACCATAGAAATACAAAAACTCATCAGAGACTACTGTGAATGTTTGTATGCAAATTGGACAACCTAAAGGAGACAGGTATTCAAAATAATACAACCTTCCAAGACTGAACCAGTATGAAATAGACAGTTTGAACAGACCAAGCACATGCAGAGGAATCAAAAATCTCTCTAATAATGTAAGCACAGGACTGAATGCTTTCAGTCATAGTTATCTTGACCAAAACTTCAAAAAGAATGTGATACCTAAAACACTTCAAAAATACTGAGGAGAGAAACTGACCATATTTCCCAAATATTTACAAGACTAATATCGCCTTGATTCACAAATCAAACAAGAACTACACAAAAAAGTAAAAACTATAGCTTGATATCTCTGATGAAAACTAGTTGCAAAAATACTCAACAAAACTGTGGCAAACTAATTCCAGAAATACATTAAGAGATTCGTCTATCATAACCAAGTCAAATTTATCCCAGGGCTACAAGTTTGATTCAACATAGGCAAGTCGATCAATGTACTTCATCACAAAAGAAAGATAAAAATCACATGATCATTTTAACAAATGCTGAAAAATCATTTGATAATATTTAAAACCTATTTATGATTAAAAATGGGAATAAAAGGGACTTATCACAACATAATAAAGATCATATATGACAGACAGTCAGCCAACATCATACTCAGTGGTGAAAAACTGAAAGCATTTATCCTAAGAACAGGAACAAGTCCAGTATGTTCACTACTGTTTGACTTCATATTGGAAGTCCTAGCCAGAGCAATGAGGTAGGAAAAAGACATAAAAAATAATCTAAATTGGAAAAGAAGAGATACTATCAGTGTTTGAAAATGACATAGTAATATACATAGACAATTTAAAATACTACTAAAAAACTACTAGAAATATAAATGAATAAGTAAAGTGGCATTATATAAAATCAATACACAAGTTATTTGCATTTTTATATGTGAACAATGTATTAAAGGGAAAAAATTAAGAAAACAATTTTGTTTATAGATGCACCAAAAAGGATGAATTACTTGGGAGTAAACATAAAGGAAGGGAAAAATACAAGATTCTACTAAAGAAAATAAGACACCAAAAATGGAAAGAAATTGTGTTCATGAATTTGAAGAATAAGCAATATGAAAATAGCCATGTTACCTAAAGCAATTTAGAGATTCAGCACAATACCTATGAAAATTCCAGTGACATGTTTCAAGGAAATAAAACAATTGTAACATTTGTATGGAACTACAGAAACTCCAAGTAGCCAAAGCAATCCTGAGGAAAAACAAGAAAAATGGAGTATCATACTCCCTGACTTTAAACTATTCTACACAGCAGTAGTAATCAAAACAGTATGGCAGTGTAACAAAAGCAGAAACACAGACCAATGGAATCAAATAGAAAGCCCAAACATAAACCCACAGAAATTGGACAGTTAATCTTTTAAAAAAGGAGCCACACATATATACAATCCTGAAAGGAGAGCATCTTTAACAGGTGGTGGTGGGAAACTTGAATAGCCACATGCAATAAAATGAAGCTAGACCCTTACTTAACTTCACATAAAAAAAAAAATAACTCAAGAATGGATTGAATACTTAGATATAAGATAAGAAAATATAAAAAAAGCATAAAACATAGATGCTACACTCTGGGTTATTAACCTCAGAGTATTTAGGGACACAACTCCAACAGCAAGAGAAACAAAAACAAAAATAAACAAATGGCCCTACATTAAACCAAAAACATATTTGTACCACCAAAGAGGTCACCACAAAAAGCAAAAGACAGCCTTGGATTGGAAGAATGTATTTGCTCATCACATGTCAAACAAAGGGTTTATTCCCAAAATATATAAAGAACTCATACAAGTCAACAACAACATAAATGACTCAATTGAAAAATAGCTAAAAGACCTTAATAGACACTTCCCTAAAGAAAACATTTTCAGGGGGCCTCCATGGTTGCCCAAGTCTAGGCACTACGGAGCTATTGGCAGGCAGTGCAGCATGAGTTTGATCCCCTAGGAGGGAGCTAACCCACATGGCACAGGAGACCTCTCCTGTCTCGCCCACTGCTCCCTTCATCAGCGTATTTCACTAGATCTACCTGTTCTGCTCCTGGTGGATCCTCTCTGGTAGATCCTCTCACACCCACACCTCTGGCTGACACCCCAGCTCTTGTATGCATAAATAAATATTTTTTAAAAATGGCTTCCCTGGTTGTGCAACGGTTTAGCCCAACACTGTGGAGCTGTCAGCGGCTGTGGCACCAGTTTGGTGCCCGGCCGGGGAGTGTCCCACATGGCATGACAGACCTCTCCTACCTTGCCCGCTGTTCCCCTCAGCAGTGTGTTTTGGTCGATTTGCCTGTTTTGCTCCCCACTCTGTCTCTGTTGAACCCTCTCAGAGCCTCACATCTCTGGCCTGCACCCCAGCTGGTATGCAAAAATAAAATAATTCTTTACAAAAAACAAAACAGAGCATTTTCAAGTGGCCTAGGGCACATCCCAAATTGCTCAGTATCACTTATTATAAAGGAAATGCACGATCAGCTTATTAGCCTTTTAAAAGTCCAGATTTTATATCCTTATGATTCTGGGACAGCCCAGTACTTTCCTAACAAATGCCTTTTGACTTGGAACATTCAGAGTAGTTTAATGGTTTGTTACTAACGACCCCACTAATAAAAGTTCTGTTTTGCTTTTTTTTTTTTTTTTATTAAGCCTTCCTACTAGTGCTTCCTTAAAATCTTGAAAATTACAGTTTAAAAATCTGTTAATTATTTTTCAGATGTGCCTAAATTTACTCTCAGGCCTTTGGACCATTTCCTTTGTTGGCTGTACTCAACTCTTACCCTGACCACTCTAGTTATAAGTGCAGTGTGCACTTCTTCCCAGTATACCTGATCTCCTTGGCCTGCTGTATTGTTTCCATACTTCTTATACCTTTAAAACTCAAATTTCTTACTTTTTTGGTCACTATTTCCCATAATTACAAAGTAAACTCTTTGTAGGCATGTTCTGTTTGTGTATTTGTTTTGATTTATATTAATGATTTATCACAAGTGCCTAGAATAGTGACTGGAATATGGTAGATCTTCAGTAAATTTATGTTAGGTAAATGCATATTTTTATAAGATATATTTATAATTATGCTTTGTACTTTCACTTTCAAAAGAATCTTCTGTCAAGAGAAAATAATTCCAATTTCTCCAATGGCCAAAATTTGTAGTTAGGATAAATACAGATTCTCTTCCTGGCTCCATAGTGAAATCAGGAACATATGTATACTTTTTGATCCTCAGTTCCTCATTTGTTATGCTCTGTTAGTACTCCATAGGAAAGGAAACACAAAGATGGACCATCTGAGTAAAATTTAGCAATAACACTCTATTTTCAAGTGCATGTAGTTATTTATTTTGTTCTCTTTCCCTTCCCTTTTTTCTTGCTCATTGACAGCAACTCTGTTAAAGCAATTTACAACCTTCATACTAATTGCCATATATGAGTAGGGTCCCCACGCCTCAGTGGTAAAAGACACTGATAGATGCAAAACAAAATAAATCCTTGTGCTGATAATAGAACTTCTGGGGGTTTAAATGGTTGTTCAGAATTCATTAATGGTGCCATTATTATGCTGACAATCTTGCTTTAGCTCATAAACATAAATAATCTGTGATGGCATTGAACTTTACTATGCAATCTGGATTCCAGATTATGGGAAAATAAGCCTGGGGCAAGCTGCAAAGGAGGAGAGGTGGAGGTTTCTTCCCATTTCTTGGCTCCAAAGGCATCATTGGCAAATATTTCCAAATGCACAGTGCCTGACCCTTATGTTGCCTGAACTTACACACTGGGACAATGTACCTAAACATACATAGTTCTGAAAGTGTTTGTTGCTATAAATGAACTGGCAAGCTCTTACCAACAAATGAGTGTCGTTTATCTAAGCTATGATTTAGAAATAAATACATCCATTTGGATTTATGTTCAGTTATTTGGAGTTATTTAATACTAGAGAAAATGGGTTTACCCCATTTAGAATTATTCTTTACAAAGAAGGTACTTGTTAATAGATATCTAATTCTATTTCTAGCTTAAATCTAGCATCAACTGGAATTCTAGCTTAAAAGATAATAAAGGGATTTAAAATATTTTAGGCAGTATAGAGACTGATCTTTTGGGATGCGTATAGTCCTTCAGGATACCTGACCCCTGAATTAGCACCCCTAAGATACTTCTGCTTTTTATAATATCTTTATCTTTCTCTCATGACTTACAGATTCTTTGAAGCTCCAGGTTATCTTTTTTATTCTTGTTTGCTTCAATGACTTCCATGAGGCTGTAATGTGAGAACAATTTAGAGAAAGTAGTTGCTATTTGTATACACAGATAATTTGTAAATTATGTGTTTGTAAATCATGAGGTGCATGCAAAATTAAATCTTGACTAGGCAAAATTCCAACCTAGCACCATCCTCAGACAAATATTTTTCTATTTTAGAATGATGTCATGAAAACTTGCTCCTTATATTTTTTTCATTTTTTAAAATAGATATGTATTAAGCGCATTCTGTATACCAAACAGAAGTAAAGTGGCAAATACCAGGTCATGTCACTCATATTACATACATAGAAAATTAAGGAACTGACAAAACTAAACCAAATAAACCCTAGAAATCTCACTGCAGAATTGAAGTTACTAGAGGAGGAAGGTGGGGGAGGAGGAACAAAGTGAGTGAGGAGGGCGTTCAGTGATCTGGGACTTAGCCCCCTAAATCAAATACAGTGTATAATCCAAGGTTGCTTCAATTTAAAAGGTAGAAAAGAAAAAAAAATCATTTCCCAAAGGGATCCTTGGCCCAACTCCATTCAGCCTAGGCATGGATGATACCTCCATGTCATTTTTAATACATGAACATTTTCTGAATGACAATTCTAATCTACTTATGTATTCCATTCATAAAAAAATTCAGTAGATATTTACTAAATTAAGCATTGCAAAGAAATAAACTGACAACAACAAAACTCAAACATAATTTTCCATCATCAGTATAGGTCAGGAATTAAGTATCAGGCTTCTATGGATTAAAAATCACCATCTAGGGCCTCCCTGGTGGCGCAGCAGTTAAGCTCTGCGCTGTGGACCTGTCGGCAGCAGCGATGTGAGTTCGACGCCCGGCCAGGGGGATTTCCACATGGTGTGGCAGACCTCTCCTGCCTCGCCCGCTGCTCCCCTCAGCAGTGTATTTCTGATCTGCCTGTTCTGCTCCCCGCTCTGTCTCTGGTGAACCCTCTCGCCACCCACGCCTCTGGCCTGTACCCCAGCTTGTATGCATAAATAAATAAAATCTTTTTTAAAAAAATAAATAAAAAAAAATCACCATCTAAAGGATTTCTTTGTCTCATGCATAGACTTCCACAATATTGTTTTCCTCCAAATAATTAAACTTGAAGGTTATAACTTCTCATAGAGAAATTTCCTGAAGTATGATGACTGTGGGGCTAATCTTTATCATGACAGAAATAAAGGATTATCCTCTTGAGCCAAAACTTCCTTCGACACCTTGGTCCCTGCCTCTAGGGCCTCAGCTCCAAGCTTGCCCAGTTCTTGATGGTGGCAGGTGAGAAATCAGGTATGGGGCCCATATATTGGAGAGTGGGAACACGTCTATATTATGAGGCTGGAGACACACAGGTAGCAACGTTGGCAGCGACCAGCAGCGGCAGCCCCCTGGGCTCTTGCTGTAACAGTGGTCCTGTGCCCCCTGAGTGGTCAGTGAGAGGTAAATGAGAAACTGTGAAGGCTCCATCCTTGCTCTAGAGCAACCTTATTAGCTTTTATATGACTTATAGACAAAGCTGGCACAGGACCAAGTTTACGCCTAGTTAACAGAAGGATGTTTTTGTACATGTGAACTATACATCAAGGTGTCATAGCATTACTGCTTTCCACACATGCGGACTACATCTCAAGGCTGCATTTATCTGCTAGGCCACCTGTGCTAGAAGGTCATGGTGAAAAACACCAAGAAAACTATGTTTTCCCGCTGGCCCTACTCCACCCCTCTGCATAGTTTACTTGTGACTGAGGACTGAGATCAGACTGATATTGGCCTTCAAGTGGTACATTTTTACATGGAAGTTAATCTTAGTGTCTATAGCTTTGTCTATATGGATATATATGTCTGTATCTACCTGTCTATCTCTAATCTCCAAAGTTTGGTTACTTTATTCACTTCTGATTTATTAAGCATTTGTTGCCATGCCTCTAAACACTGTGTTTAGCTAATGTCACACTATATACTTTCTATGAAAGTGTTGACTGTGTGTGAATATGTATATAGATAGATATCTAGGCATAGATATGTATATTTGTATGTCTAGAAAGATTATAAAGGAGAAAGGAAGGAGGGAGAGGACGGTAGGAAGGAAAAAAAAGAATAAAAAAGTAAAAAAAAAGAAAGGAAGAAAAGAGAAGTGACAAGGTATGGAAGGAAGGGGGAATATATATATATATATATATATATATATATATATAGAGAGAGAGAGAGAGAGAGAGAGGTGCGTGTGTGTGTGTATACATATATATATACATACATGCATATATATATGTGTGTGTGTGTGTATATATATATATATATATATATATATATATACACCACACATAGGCTATATATGGCATATACTGTACATACCAACTACATATGTTTCAAGACATTATCATCAGTTTCTATGATTCCTCTGTGCTGGCTCCACTCTGACTTACGGAATATCTTGTCTTTCAGATGGAACACCATTTACCTGGTGGATTGGGCGGTCCAATGAAAGGCACCCTTACTGGGGTGGTGCCCCTCCTGGGATCCAGCAGTGTGAGTGTGGCCTGGACGAGAGTTGCCTGGATATCCGACACTTCTGCAACTGTGATGCCGACAAGGATGAATGGTAATGGACATCACTATCTCGCTTCGGTTGTGGTGAAAGCACATTAATTGATGCATAAAATTTCCCCCGAGAGAAGGGCCTGAATGAGAAATGCAATACAAACTAGGATTTCTTAATGACTGTGATTGTTTTTAACTTTGAAAGTTGCCAGTTCCAGTATTTTGAGGACTATTACTGAGGTTTGCAACATAAATCTCATTTTCACATCATCACCTCCTTATGTTCTGAACATTCCATTTTAAACAAAGGAATGTAATGGAATATTTAGCCTTGTGATTTAGCCAGTGTTTCTATATTGTGTGGAATGCAGGATTTTGAGAGTGTGGGAGATGGGATGTAGAACTATATAAACTGTTTCTTCCTCTTCCATTTCCCACTGATGTTTCAGTCACCAGCCTACTTTTTTACTGTCAACAAAAATATAGCAAAGGAGACTTCTATTTATTGAGTATTCATTTAATTCTAACAAAAATCTATTAATTCCATAATTTGTTTTTTTACCTCTTTTTCACTTTTTCATTTTAAAGTTGAGGAATATTGCAAAGAAGTTCCATAATTTTCCCAAGGTCACACATATCTATTAAGTGACAGATGCAAAATTTGAACTCCATATATTTGAGACTAGGCACTCTCTAACTCTCCTATACCAACATCCTTTTGTATAATTAGTTTATTTTTTAAATTTCCATCACCATTACATCTACTTTTCCTTTGTCTCCCAGGTGAACTGCTAGTTTTTCACTCTATCAATTATGGAAATAGGCACAGAACATTTCTAAAGACATTTTTGTCTGAATTTAAGGCATTCTTTGGTTTTGCTTTTCTAATTGTGCTTGCTTCTTCAAATGGTGCTCAATTATAATTAAGAATTCCTATGTGAAGCTGCTCTCAACAAGCTGAAATTTATTTTAAGTAGTTTTCCTTCACTTACTAAATTCATAACAGCAGAGACTATTTTGAATGAAACCTCTGCTCAGTGGAAAAGGACCAAATGTTTGCCCCCCATCAAGTTCTTTTAGATGGGACCCCTCTTCAGAACACCACAGAGCTACTTGGGACCCTGGGCACGTTACCTAGACACTTTCTCCTAATCTTATAATACCCACATGGGTAAAATCAGAGGAGGTCAGCTAGAGATAGGATGGGTTTTCTCGGTCTCTGGGTCCTACCATACTGCAGTGACTTCCATTGCAGCATCTGGGCCACCTGTAAATCAAGCATAACTGGGTTCCAGTTGGAGACTGTCTTTTATCATTACATCCCTTCATACCTACTCTTTGTATGGCAGCTGAATAGATTAAGTCAAAGGATCTTTGAAAAGGAGAGGGGATCAGAAACTAGCTTCTACAAACTTGGGAGCTATGTGTGGAAGGGTTAAATGATTGTGTTAGGAAAACATTCAAAATCCTCGCAATCAGCAGTTTAGATTCATTATTTTTTTGATTTATTAATCCCCCTTCACTGTGCATGACATTAGAAATTTGTAGATGAATACATTTAAGTGTAAACACCTTTCTTTCATTGTGTATAATCAGTGAAGCTGATGTGGAAATTAAAATAAAAAAAGTGTTATTGAGAGGAAGGGTTTTTCTTTGTTCCTTTAAATTCTCGCTGTTTTTGCACATGTTCTAGATTTTTTTCTCACTGTTTCTTTCCTTATCTAATAGCTCTTTTCCTATTGAACACCACCTCAGTGTCTTCCTTTCCTAGAGAACAATTGACTGGGGATTGTAGTGGATATTGAAGGGTGTGGTAAAGAATGCCATCTTAACACCTAAGAGTGAGAAAATTAGATCATCTTATCTAAGTGCCTATATAGCCTCTTTTCCAGGACTTTCTACCGATCATCTCTCCTTCTCAGAACCAGCCACTCCCTTCCTTTGACCTGTTCACCAGTTCACTAACCTTTGAACCCATCCTCTGTTGACTTAATGTCATTATCTAGTCTGTACTCACAGGAACTCTTCAGAACATCCTTTCCCTCTGCTCTGGTGTTCTCATAATCATCAACATAGAAGATTAAGCATATTTAATAATGTGTATGCCAGCAAGGCAGTAGTGCAGACCAGGGGGTTCAGGGTTGGGTGACAGGAGGCTAGCAATTCTCTTAGCCCCCACAAATTTTACTCTTTGGACTCCGTGGTGTCGTCTCATTTCTTCCTCTCATAGCCATCCTGCTGCTATCCTCACTGTCCTCTGTGATGCTGTCCTTATAGGCTAAGTCTCCAGGCTCAGGTGTGCCCACTTACACATGCCCACGCCATACATCAGGTGTCCACCATCAGGCCAACACACCCCGAGCCCATGCTCCCAAGCACCTTCTGCATTCAAGGCCACAGGTGATAGCCACAGAGGCGCAAAAGTCTGAGAAATCTTCATTTACCCTATACTGCCCTTTCCATTTCCTTTAAAAAATGAAAAGTTGGGTCTCTGTGCTGTGAAGCTGTTGGCAGCCACTACAGCACGAGTTCCATCCCCAGCCAGGGAGCTTCCCACATGGCACAGCAGAGCTCTCCTGTCTTGCCAGCTACTCCCCTCAGCAGAGTATTTCAGTAGATCTGCCTGTTCTGCTCCCTACTCTGTCTCTGGTGAATCCTCTAACACACTTCCACACACCTCTGGCCTACACACTAGCCCTTGTATGCATAAATAAATAAATCTTTAGAAAAATGAAAAAAAACCATCTTCTGCCACTTTTTGTGGCAAATTACCTCTATGATGGCATCAGCATTTTTAATTTTTTTTTAAAGATTTATTTATTTGTGTATACAAGCTGGGGTGTAGGTCAGAGGTGTGGGGTGATGAGAGGATTCACCAGAGACAGAGCGGGGGACAGAAAAGGCAGACTGACTGAAATACACTGCTGAGGGGAGCAGTGGGCGAGGCAGGAGAGGTCTGCCACACCATGTGGGAATCTCCCTGGCCGGGTATGGAACTTGTGCCGCAGTGGCTCTGTATAGCTTCATAGGGCTGTGCTTAGCTTGTTGCGCCACTAGGGAGGCCCAGCATTTAATTTTATATACAGTTTTTGTTCAACGACCAACCTACCAAGGATCATGGGAAAGGAATTTAACTTCCCCTTGTAAGTATGCCCAGAAAAACATGATCAGCATCTCAGGGCAAGATTCAGGTGACATCTCTTGATGGGAGATTCTGTCAATCTCATGAGGGAGAAGGGGCTGAGATTCTGATTTAACTTTTTTTTTTTTAATTTTATTCATCATCTTAGGACAAGTCATATCCTGTGACAAATTTAGAAAATAATTTGTAAATACATCTGTACTTAATGCTCCATCTGACATTACTCATTTATCACATGTTTACTCTGTAACAGTCAGGCAGTATGTTGTACAGACAAAGTCAAGGACATACTTGTCCTTGATCTTGAGGAACTCACAGAACAACGGCGGAGAAAAAACTAGTTAGCCATTAATGGATCAGTGTGATGAATGTCCAAGATATGTATGGACCTGTGGTAGATATGGATGTGATAGTTAAATTTAAAGAAAAGCAGTAAATTCTGAAGGACCAGAAGCAGTTAATTAAAGTTAGTGGGGTACGGATAGGGGGAACCTGCTTGTACTTAGTGAAATGTGAAATGATATAAAATGGCTACTTTTCAAACCACTAGTGTATATTGGTCTGGTTGTTGTACAGTTTTCTTATGAGGATTTATAGGACATGATGGCAGATGGAGGTCAAATCCAGCTCATGTAGCTCCTTGAATGTGAAATAATGATAGCCTAGTCTGGAACAAGAATTGTGGACATAGACTATACATTCAGATATGAGACCTGGCAGAGCTTTGTGAAAATGCTATAAATAGATAACATTAGCTATTTATTTGACTTTTGTATTTACTGTAGAAGAAAAAGTGCAAAAGATTGTGAAACATTCATGTTCTTCAACATTCTTTTAGTCTCATTTTTGGCTAACCTGTGCCCTAGCTGGCTTCCTGCACTTTTCAAATTTTTGTTTCAGACAAAAATGCCCTTTTCACTGGAGTTTTGGATTTTCCTAAGAAAACTCAAATATCTAGACATTGTAAAATTACTTTAAGTTTCTTGGGTAAAGTTACTCAGGAAACTAATCAGGGTTGGTATAGCACCTAATGGACATCAGTTCATTATATTATATCTGCTAGATAATACTGTCACTTGCAAATGTCACTAACCATTACTGAAATGTTTTTTGATGTCTGGTATACTGTATCTTATGTCATCATCACAACAGTCCCTAGGTTGGATGTATTATCTCCTTTTCTCCAGACACCAAAACAAAAGTTAAGATGATAAGTAGATTGGTTAAAATTATCTGATGAAAGGGGTCGAAATGGGATTCCAGCTGAACCCAAGGATACTCCTACTGTGGATTTCAAATGAGTTTCTCAACTGGGATTTTGTGTCATTAGAGTCAGTTATGATCCCAGAGAGACTTTTCCCAGGGCCCCTCAAGTCAAATCATCAAGAGTGCTCTTACTTTTTACCATGTCAGGCTGCTCAGGGTGCCTCAGTCTTATTCATACCTCTGGTCATTAATAATATTTTATTTTTGTTTTAATAAGCCTCCTGTGCCACATATTTCAGTGAAACCCTAGTAAATGAGGAAAATGTGTGTTGTGGAGGTGGATGAAGTTTAGGCAGCTTAGAAGATGAAGGTGGATGGGGGGAAAAGAAAGAATAACTCATTGAACTCCAAAAGCAGAGCCCCTTCTTTTTTTTAAGATTTTACTTATTTATTTTTGCATAGAAGAACTGGGGTGGTGAGAGGATTCACCAGAGACAGAGTGGAGAGCAGAGCAGGCAGATTTACTGAAACACACTGCCAAGGGGAGCAGCGGGCAAGACAGGAGAGGTCTGCTGCGCCGTATGTGGTTAGCTCCCTGGCCGGGGATGTAATTCAGGCCATTGTGGTGATAGTACTGAAACTTAACCCCTAGGCCACCAGGGAGGCCCACAATCCCTTCTTTAAGGGAAGCTTCAACTAATCAGCTGATTCAAGTATACTATGAAACTTACTTCTTATGAGTTTATCTCTCAAAGTAGTAAACATAAAGACAAAAACAAGAAATGAAAACTTTGCAATGAGTAATAATTTCATTGTTAAGGAAATTTACAATGGTTCCAGTTTAACCAATGAAAATTTTTCCAATCATGAAATTTATGACCTAGATATTTTAGACTGCTTTAGAGCTACTGAAAGTAGGAAAACAAATTACAGTGACAGCTCCAGCCTGTGGCCCCTGGGAGTCAGTGCAGGGGACAATAGGTTATGTGGGTGGTGGGTTCTCCTTTTGTTGTGAGGACAGGGAGGTAATCACCTAGCAAACTGTGAAGACAGTGGGGTCACCCAGTGTGCCGCTTGGTGATGCCCACACCTAAATGAAAGTTTTTTTTTATCTAAACAGCAGGTAGAACTTAAGTCTAACTCTCTTGCTTAACAGAATATTCCTTTATTTATTCATAAGAAAGTGAAGACATTTTTATTTGATTTTTAGTAACTGTGCTCTTGGTTTCTTGCCATTAATGTACCTGTTATAAAGTGATATAGCACTAAACAGGGAGAGAAAATTATATAAGGTTTAAATTCGGTCATCTGGTCTTCTTGCACCAATCAAAAAAGGGGAACTTTGTTTTTTTTCTTAAAGAATAAGATATTTTTAGGGTTTTTTGTTTGTTTGTTTGTTTTAGTACATGGATTCTTGAAACTTCAAACCAACCTTTATCTCTTGATTCGATTTCTCTACAACAGAGAAAACATTTAATAAGTGGTGCTGAATCTAGGAATGAACAATGGGTGAATGACTTCTGCTGGACATATTTGTACCTTTCTGTCTTCTGGTAGGTCAGCTGTGGCCATTCTTGGTTAACTGACATTTACTTCATTGTTACCTATTCCCCAATTTCACGTATTTTCCAATGTTCATACTAAGGTTTTGCTGCAGATTTATTTATTTTTTCTGAATAACAAAAGGTATGATGGAGGACTATAGGTGTCTTGGTGGTGGATGTGGTATAACAACATATATCTGAACATGTGTGTTCCAGTATCTCAGACTCATATACAGTGTAGTAAACCATTACCCAATAATAAAATAAAGTCAAACCAACCAATAAAAAAGTAGACAGAAGTAATCCATCTGACCCCAAAGTTATCTTTTTATACCATTGTGTCATTTTCTTGATAAATGCCATGTCTAGACCATAAAGACATAAAGACTTTCCCTTCCTTTCTTTTGAGCTTTTATGAGACAGTGTTGGAGAATGATGCTGGGTTCATAAGAAGGTTTAGGGTCTTGCTGTTTCCTCACATAGGCTTTTGTTTGGTCTCTCAGGCCTCCCATGATTACCTTAAACCTCCACCTCTGAGATTCCCAGGTCAGCATTGTGAGGGTCTTCACTCTGGTCAGATGCCAAGATGTGACTGGGATTCAGAATCCTGAGAGAAAGGGCCACTTTAGACATACTCAGGTTCTTTTTCTTATTGAAAAAAATAGTAATAAAACTTAACTCTGCTGGTTAAATTTTATTATTCATGAATCTGTTTGAGTACATATTGAGTTTTGAAAATGCCTTTGCCCCTAAGCAGGCAGAATTTGTGGAAGGGTTATCTGGGTTTTCACATGCATCTGGCAATATAATCAGGACCTTCACTTCTATTGGCACATGGTAGGCGCTTCATGCATTAGTTGCTGAATGAATGAGTGAATGAAAGTTTGAATAAATGGAGTTATTTCTCTTCCTGTACTCTCTTCCTGACCAAATACGTCCTCCACTTGCATGTTATAGTCTGCTATTTTATTTACTAAATTCTCACATAACATAGATTTCCTGCTGAAACATGATACTGACTTGTTTCCACTAAGGATCTTATGACTGGGCTTCACATTCTTTGTAGAAATAATGTTTGGTGGTGTAGCTAAGTGGAGGGAATAGAAGGCACTGCACATTTAAGTAAAGAAGGAACAATACAAAAATGTGCAGAGAAGGCAGGAAGAACTTGTAAACTGAGATTGAATATTCAAAGCCAACATATCGCATCAGTCTCCTGTAGAATTCTAAATGGAAAAATATAGTTGATAAAATAGTTGCTATTTTACCAAGGGTAGCATTAAGGAATGGTTTTGTTTTGTTTCCCTTTTTATTATATAGTGATGCCACCATATTATCGTCTAGTGGGAAAATATCTCGTATAAGCAATTCAAGACCTGTTGATTCTGGAAAACAAAACATTGCTCTGAAATGTTCCTTTTTATGCTCATTTGAAACAAAAAATATAGATGGAGGCTTCTTTTCCATCTGTTATCTGTCAAGATGTACAAATATATCATTTCTAAATTGCCTGTGGAATCTCATTGAGTATATGTAAAAATATATCACAAATAGAACTCAAAAAACAATAACAGGATTAACAGTTAGCATCTAGGTAGTTTATTTTATACTATGTATTTTATTTGGACTATTATTATATGCCAAAATATAACTATTTAAAAATGCAATGACCCTAGATTTTACTTTAATTTGCCCACTTATTACTTAGTGGATGGCATTGCTCTCATAACTGTAGCTCTTACTCAGGTCCACATTAGAAGAGTTGTTTACCTCTTTTGTCTCCTCTGCAGATTTGTTTACAGTTGTCAATTCGTATTGACACCATGTAGGAGTACATATTTAACAATGTATAATTGAATTATTTTACTGAATTGTTAAACTTCAGGATTTTTTTTACAAAATATGCCTGTTCTATTATATTCTTATAAAAGAAATCTCAGAGATATTTAATTACAAAATAGAAGCTCCCCTCTCTACCATCACTTAAAATAGTCTCACCTCTACCATACATGTAAAATAGTTGGGTGTGTAGTTGTTTGTACATATAACAATCTTTCTATGCACATACCGTATTTAACTTAAAGTTTTATTTACTTGTCACTAATTCTGAGATCATATTAAGCATATTATTCTGTAGCTTGCTTTCCCCAAATAAAATACCTTGGTGATTTTTCACTTGGCATCACTATATGATGATGCATCCTGATGAAAATGAATGTGTCCTGTCCATTTTTATGGCTGAAAAGTATTTCATCGTATGATAGCATCGTAACTTATTTTCCCATTCCTTTGTAGAAATAATGTTCTGTGGTAAACATTTATGGTAAACATTTTATTTGTGAATGATTTTTCACTGTTAGAGAAGTGTTGCAATGAACTTTGAGTTTTTTTTCAAGATTTATTTATTTATGCATACAAGCTGGGGTACAGGCCAGAGGTGTGGGGCAGTGAGAGGGCTCACCAGAGGCAGAGTGGGGAGCAGACCAGGCAGATAGACGGAAACACACTGCTGAGGGGAGCAGTGGGCGAGGCAGGAGAGGTCTGACACACCATATGGGAATCAAGGCAGGAGAGTTCTGCCACACCATGTGAGAATCTCCCTGGCCGGGCGTCGAACTCACGTCACTGCTGCCGACAGCTCCACAGCGCAGCACTTAACGGCTGAGCCACCAGGGAGGCCCCGAACTTTGAGTCTTTTTAAAATACTTTTTTTGATTTTTAAAACATCCATTTCTATTAAATAAAATGCTAGCTTCAAATTATTAAATATTATTCTGTTTTGATAGATGAGGTGGATTCCTAAGAGAACTAGGACCCTATACAGACCACAAAGGACTCAGTTCAGACCTGGCCTCCCCACCTAACTCTGTGGAGTGAAATGGTCCTCTTCCCAAGGAGGAAGCTGCCCCCAGGACCGTGCAGAGCTCAGTAGAATTAAAGAATGAACACACCAGGGACATTAGTTACAATCTCTTTTTGCTCAGAATTTGTAGGAACCCTGCCTCCATGTGGCTTCAGAGGACCCTGGTGATCCTGTTTCCTCCTCAGTTCCTTCTTTCTGTGGTTTCATTTCATCTCATCTCATGCTATTTCCAAGGACCCTGACCATATCCTTGGCAAACTAAAAAAATCCCGATGTCTCTGATATTTTTTCAATGTAGAGCTTTCATCATTAAGAAAAAGGAAGGCAAGGAAAAAGGGGAAAGGAGGAGGAGAAGAAAGAATAGTTCTATTTCCATTACACTTATACTTTCTAGGATTTTAGTGAAAGTACTGTGAACTATGCATGTAGCATATAGGGGACGCACAATTGTAGCTACTTTTGCTGGCAGCACCCTCATTTTCTGGATATAAAGTATTACTTCTTTCTCAGTGATAGTTTACTATGTAATGAGATGATCAAATCCTGCTTATTAGTTATAGAGCCTGAATCATTTAGCCTTTCTGAGCTTCTAGTTTGTTTCATTAAAATGTTTACATGGATTTGGAGAGCATTCGCTGAGTCAGTGACGATTATCAAATACTTGTGCCATGTATTTGGTTCTCAAAAAAAGATGATTGTCATCATTTTTATTATTTTCTCTATTTTTCCACTATCTGAAATAAACTATGAGAAGCAACATGAGCTTATAGAAGTTAGAATAATTTCTAAGAAAAGTCTACATACATATATGCAATAACAGAGATAAAATAATTTAACAAGATGTCAGAACAAATATATCATCTATCCAACTCTAGGTGGAATAAGCAAAGAACACTCAGGACCCTTCTCCCAAAAATGGGACTGTCTTCTGGAAAGTTCACTAGTGAAAATCACCATATAACGGGTGGGTCTGTGCTCAGTAACAATAAACCTAGAGATTGCTTGGAATGTGTAACTGAAGAGTTCGTGAAACTCTTCACGAACTGTCAAGGTGACCCTTGTGTAATCTCAGGGAATGCAGAGCTGGAAAATAACTGCAAATTAGTAAGCTTAAACCTAATCAATTGAGTGGTATCTTATGTGAAGAAAGCCCATGTGAACAGAATAGGGATGGTCAGCTTGAGACCCTCAAGGGCAGCTTGAGGACTCAGCGTCTGACACTATTCCAGAACTGCCTGGAGAATATGCAGACACATGTGGAGCAAAGTAGCCTCCACTAGTGAGAGAGAAGCTCTCTCTAAGAGCGGAAATCTGGCTAGAGAACAGGAGAGCCCAGGGCTGATAGCACATGCTTTGCCCTTCCAGTCTAGCTTCAAATCCTGCCTCTTCACTCCAAAGGACATGTCCTGAGGAGTTCTGTCACCTGTCTGAACCTCGTGTGCCCCTCCTGTATAAAGCAGGTCATGATTAGAACATCATCTTGGGACTGTTCTGAGGATTAAATGAGATCAGGATTAAACTGTATTTTTATGCTTCCTGTGCCAGGGAAAGGGAAGAGGCAGCTCCCATGATTGGCTCCAGCCAGGGGAGGTCCTCCCAGCTGGATTCTAGGCCTCAGTAGCTTCTAAGAATAGCAGCCCAGTGCCAATTGTGCCTCTTACAGATCATTCTCTTTGAAAAGATGTCTTCTGGCCCTCCCTGGTGGTGCAAGGGGTTAAGTCTTAGCACTATGAAGCTATCCACAGCCACTGCAGCATGAGTTTGATCCCTGGCCAGGGAGCTGACCCACATGGTGCAGCAGACCTCTTCTGCATCGCCCACTGCTCCCCTCAGCAGTGTACTTCAGTCAAGCTACCTGTTCTGTTCCCCACTCTGTCTCTGGTGAACCCTCTCACTGCCCTACGCCTCTGGCCTACACCCCAGCACTTGTATGCATAAATAAATCTTTATTTTTTTAATTAAAAAAAATAAAAAGATGTCTTCTCTGCAAAAAGCAATTGTGGTTTTCAATAGTACTTTATTATCCACTCTATGTTATATATTTTAGAATTTGGACTCTGTATAGGGGGTAGGGCTATGTTAAAAGGTTTTGAACAATAAGGTATGAATCATTGCTTCCTTTGGTAAGTATGTTTCTGGGAGAAGTATGAAGAAGAAAGAGAGGTAGGAAGAGGGTAGCAGCAGGGAGCCAGTTAGGTAATACTTTCAAGCTCCAGTTGGAGACTCTGGGGTCTCAAAATAATACTGAGGACAGAGAATGAGAATAAGGTGATTGAATGGAAAGGAAGGGTTGGTGTGCATTTTGATTGAGAATGAGAAAGGAAGTGAGGAAAGGAGGAGAAGTGGAAGCCTGCATGTATATGTTCTCAGCAACTGACAGCACTGGAACAAATCACTCACCAAATTGAATAACATAGATAACCAGGAGAGATGATCCCTGGGAGAAGTAAGAGTGGGGAAGTGTGTGAATACTGGTTAGAGATGAGTATGCTATCCAAAGGAAATATTTACTAGATGCTTGGATAAATATCTATTGGTGGAAAAAAGTGTATGTGGGTGTGTGAGTGTGTGTGTGTATGTAGAACAGAAAAGAGGTCAGCTGTGTTAAATATTGCAGCCAAGTGCAGTACATTAAAAGCTGACTATTCAATGGAAATTAACAAGCCACTAAAAGACGTTTCAGTAGTAGGTTGAGGAGGGAAGGGAGGAGGAGGAGATGTGAAGGAGAATGCAGAGTTCTGTGTAGAGAAAAGGTAAAAGAGATGTCACTAGATTGAAAAGTAGGGCTTGGAAATCTTAAGCCTGCAGTTGCAGAAGGCAGAAATTGTCAGGAGATAGAAGGAAGCTGAAGGAACAGGATAAAATGAGAGCTTAGCTGAAAGAGAAAATGGGAATCTAAATGCAGGATCAAGTATCTACCATGGACAAAGAAAAGTTTCCTCAACTAAAAGTGTAACCAGGCTGAGTCCAAAGTCCAGTAAATGTTGTACCCCCTGGAGGGGTTTGCTGATGAGAATTAATAGCCCCAGGTAAAATGTTAAGTTTGCATTTTGGGGCAGTTTCTGATGAAAAATAAAAGGGACTGAAGGAGAAGGAGATTCATTTGCCATGATGTAGGAATGAAAGAGTCAGTCATCATGATGTAGAAAAGAAGAAGCAGTCACCATGATATAGGAAAAGAAGAAGTGTTTTTGAATCTTCAGTGACTTTGGGACCAGTGACTTTGGAGGCTTTGCAAGTAGCCGAGTGACGGAAACTGCTCCCAGTTTTGTCTTTACTGCAGATGAAGGAAGAAGGCAGAGGCCTGAAGCAGGTGCCTTTCTAAAATGCGTGAGTGCAGTCTGTTGGGCCATCTGGCTGCTGTAGTTGCTGTTTGCAGTGTTGTTGGCCTGGTGCTGTGCTGGGGTACCATGGCAGTTTCAGGAGCATCTCCAGTTGTGTTCTGTGCCGTCTTCGTGAGTTGGAACCTGGCCTACAGTCTGATTGTTGCACGTCTGCAGGAAAAGGAAGACACCATTGTGGAAATTTGGCCTATTGTTTGGAAGAGGATCTCCATGTCAGCAGTGGCGGGAAGATGCCACCTTTATTACTTTTCTGGGATTTAACAGACTGGACATTGTTTTAAGTAAGGTAAACGGCCATATGTTGACTTCAGTAATTCTTTGCTTTTCCGTTTGTTAAATAAATACCATTGTTATTGTTTCCTAAGTCTAAGTAGTCTTGCAATTGTGTGTGCGGGTGTAGAAACAAGATAGTGACTGGTAAGCAATTTGGGCACAGCCTTTGGCCAAATTTTTGTAGCCCCATTTACCCGCTATCAAAAGGAAGCCAGTCATGCTGGGGACAGAGGGGCTAACCTTTTAGAGATATTTGCCAGATTGTTGATTAAAGACAAGGTGATTGTGTATAAAACATTCTTCCTAGAGGGGTGAGAGGGGGCGCAGTGGATTATGGTGGTAGATTGCAGCTGTATTGCTGGTGGGTGTGGTGTGGTAACAACACCGATGGGGAGATCCTGTATTTCTAATACACAAACAATGATGTAAACCAAAGTTACTGCAATAAAAAATAAAGTGTGAAACCTAAGGCAAAATAAAATCAATCTTCCTGTTCTCCAACAGGGCATACACGAATTACACACAAAATTCAACATGTGAATAAATATCAGAAAGAATTAGAAAGCAAAACATGTAATGACAGACATTCAAAGAAGGAAGAATTTAAGACATTTTTGAAGCATTTTTGAGGAGGAACTGGATTTGAGCTTGGTGAAGTCTGGAGATTGGAAAGAACAGTTGATTTGTTCCAGAGAAGTAAAGATACATAGTTGGAATTCATTAGTATCCATGTATGTGCTACACACTCCAGTAATTTTGACTTTAATCATCTCTTGCTGAGTTCTACCTTTTTACTGAAAATGATATAGGTTAACTTTTATAACACAATGATGATTCTTTTTTTTTTCCATTTTTTTTTATTGTTATTTGTGTCTTTTACATTTTGTATTCCCCTTGGGCAGCCCACCACCAATTCACCCGCGATCCATCTCCATGGTCCCCTGTATTCTCCTCTCTTCCATTTTGTGCCCTTATCCTCCCCTCC